>CM031608.1:4956050-4961050 GCA_018398815.1 Conus ventricosus
GTTTATCGCACCTAACAAAAATTAGCAGTGACTGTAATGTCAAGGCATCTTTCAGATTTGATATTTCCATTACGATTGTTTCAAGACATCATACCTTGATAGTCTAAGCCAACAATTTTTACCAATAAAACAGTAACAGTGTGAGTGTATTAAATATCACTACATGAAATTGTCAGCTTTTCTCGATGTTTCTTACTTGCTGACTGATGGACTGACTTCAGACACCAAGTCAGTCAGAGGATGAAAGCCCCGCCCTGCACAGAACATCCGACTCTGCTGGACAGTCGCCCCCAGTAAAGACACTCAGGCCTACAAGGTGAGGAGAGACAGATAGCATCCTTGTTCCTGCTGCTTACAGGTGTTCTGCTTTTGGGTTCTGTTCATTGGAAGACAAAGAAATTTCATGTTGATAGAAACATTTTTGTTGTGGTTTTGTTTATTATGTGCGACGGGACCTAAAGGCAGAGTGAAACAGACAGAATGTTGTATCTGTCTTCATGATAAGTATGACAGTAGCTGAAGGTAGAGCAGTGTGAGACAGACTGTTGTATCTGTCTTCATGATAAGTAAGACAGTAGCTGAGTGAAGGTAGAGCTGTGTGAGACAGAATGTTGTGTCTGTCTGTCTTCATGATAAGTATGACAGTAGCTGAAGGTAGAGCAGTGTGAGACAGACTGTTGTGTCTGTCTTCATGATAAGTAAGACAGTAGCTGAGTGAAGGTAAAGCTGTGTGAGACAGAATGTTGTGTCTGTCTTCATGATAAGTAAGACAGTAGCTGACTGAAGGTAGAGCTGTGTGAGACAGACTGTTGTGTCTGTCTTCATGATAAGTATGACAGTAGCTGAAGGTAGAGCTGTGTGAGACAGAATGTTGTGTCTGTCTTCATGATAAGTATGACAGTAGCTGAGTGAAGGTAGAGCTGTGTGATACAGAATGTTGTGTCTGTCTTCATGATAAGTATGACAGTAGCTGAAGGTAAAGCTGTGTGAGACAGAATGTTGTATCTGTCTTCATGATAAGGATGACAGTAGCTGAAGGTAGAGCTGTGTGAGACAGAATGTTGTATCTGTCTTCATGATAAGTATGACAGTAGCTGAGTGAAGGTAGAGCTGTGTGAGACAGAATGTTGTGTCTGTCTTCATGATAAGTATGACAGTAGCTGAAGGTAAAGCTGTGTGAGACAGAATGTTGTGTCTGTCTTCATGATGTGTATGACAGTAGCTGAGTGAAGGTAGAGCTGTGTGAGACAGAATGTTGTGTCTGTCTTCATGATAAGTATGACAGTAGCTGAAGGTAAAGCTGTGTGAGACAGAATGTTGTATCTGTCTTCATGATAAGTATGACAGTAGCTGAAGGTAGAGCTGTGTGAGACAGAATGTTGTATCTGTCTTCATGATAAGTATGACAGTAGCTGAGTGAAGGTAGAGCTGTGTGAGACAGAATGTTGTGTCTGTCTTCATGATAAGTATGACAGTAGCTGAAGGTAAAGCTGTGTGAGACAGAATGTTGTATCTGTCTTCATGATAAGTATGACAGTAGCTGAAGGTAGAGCTGTGTGAGACAGAATGTTGTGTCTGTCTTCATGATAAGTATGACAGTAGCTGAAGGTAAAGCTGTGTGAGACAGAATGTTGTGTCTGTCTTCATGATAAGTATGACAGTAGCTGAAGGTAAAGCTGTGTGAGACAGAATGTTGTATCTGTCTTCATGATAAGTATGACAGTAGCTGAAGGTAGAGCTGTGTGAGACAGAATGTTGTATCTGTCTTCATGATAAGTATGACAGTAGCTGAAGTAGAGCTGTGTGAGACAGAATGTAGTGTCTGTCTTCATGATAAGTATGACAGTACCTGAAGGTAGAGCTGTGTGAGACAGAATGTAGTGTCTGTCATTCATGATAAGTATGACAGTAGCTGAAGGTAGAGCTGTGTGAGACAGAATGTTGTGTCTGTCTTCATGATAAGTATGACAGTAGCTGAGTGAAGGTAAAGCTGTGTGAGACAGAATGTTGTGTCTGTCTTCATGATAAGTATGACAGTAGCTGAAGGTAGAGCTGTGTGAGACAGACTGTTGTGTCTGTCTTCATGATAAGTATGACAGTAGCTGAAGGTAGAGCAGTGTGAGACAGAATGTAGTGTCTGTCTTCATGATAAGTATGACAGTACCTGAAGGTAGAGCTGTGTGAGACAGAATGTTGTGTCTGTCTTCATGATAAGTATGACAGTAGCTGAGTGAAGGTAAAGCTGTGTGAGACAGAATGTTGTGTCTGTCTTCATGATAAGTATGACAGTACCTGAAGGTAGAGCTGTGTGAGACAGAATGTTGTGTCTGTCTTCATGATAAGTATGACAGTAGCTGAGTGAAGGTAAAGCTGTGTGAGACAGAATGTGTGTCTGTCTTCATGATAAGTATGACAGTAGCTGAAGGTAGAGCTGTGTGAGACAGAATGTTGTATCTGTCTTCATGATAATATGACAGTAGCTGAAGGTAAAGCTGTGTGAGACAGAATGTTGTGTCTGTCTTCATGATAAGTATGACAGTAGCTGGGTGAAGGTAAAGCTGTGTGAGACAGAATGTTTGGCGTCATATACTGTACCATGTCAGACCATAGCATTCAACGGCAGTTAGCCAGCTCTGTCAGGCCGAATTTTATCCGTGGCCAATGCAGTCATAAGACAGTCACGTGACGTGACCCCACTTCGGCCTCCGGAAGAAGCCAGTGTAACTTCTTCTACCCATTCACCTTCGGCCTGCCGTCAAGCAAGATAAGTCTTGTGCTCTGTCTCGCCTACACTTGCCTTTGTGTTAAGATTGCTGGTGTCTTTGTTTCTATACTTGATTCAGTTGTGCCTTGCGCTAAACCCTGAGTATTCTTGCCGCGTGAGGCTCTTGGTGGGAGTGTATTACTGGAAATTTACCACTTTTACCCACACTCTCGCGACTTAGCGTTCACGATCGTCGGTTCGTTCAATCGTCGCTACACTTGTGCGTGTTTTATCATCGCCACGTTGTTCACTTCTATCAAATTGTTTTCGGATTGCCCCTACCCCGTCTCGGGTTTTCGATCGCATCCTACTGTCGCATTCCTCCTCCTTTATCGGGCTTCACGCTCCTGGTTATCCCGCGATTTACTCGCCGGTCGTCCTTTGTTCCTCCGCGACTTCCTCTCCGGTCGTCGGCGGCCATCTTTCTTTCTCGACGGTCGTGTTTCCCCACTATATTCCTAGCCTCGGGTTCATCACCCATTTGACGCAAGACTCCTCATTAAGGTTTAGTGCGCAAGAAATACCATTATCCATCTCACTTACAACGTGGTTCTGTAAGTGTGCGTGATTTTCACGATCAGTGGCGTGTACGGGCACTTCGAGATTTCGGTCGATCTCTCGAGGACTTGCACGACACCACACGGGCGATCGAGATTAATTACCTTCTCGATCGACCACCTTGCTCTCTCTTTGCGGTCGTGTGTTCCGGGTTTGCTCTGCCACCTGTGCCCAACATGGTGAAGGACACCGCCGGGTCGAGCCACTCCACTGCTCGGAGTTCGCTCAGTTTCCCGGAGAACCGGCGGGTCGATTCCGTCTCCGAGCAATCCGTTCACATGGATGAACGTACGGTTCAGGTAGATAGAGACGACTGCTCCGCGGAGGGGACGCGTGACCTTTCCTCTTCTACCCGACCGACGGACGCACGATCGCGGCGTCCGAAGGCGGATGGGCAAGCGGCCACCATTGCTAAATGCCTTTCTTTTGACCTGCCGGGAAAGAAAGGAATATCCAAGAAGTCTAAGGGCAAGGCGCCCCTCAAGGGGCCCTCCCGAGCTAAGAATAGCCGATGGAATTCGCCCTCACCCCCCTCCTCTCATCGGCCAGCTTGCCCTCTCGCCCCCGGACGCGATCGGAGACCTCTCTCTATCATGCTGAGTCGCGCGACCCTCGGTCCCAGGGGAATCATGCCGAGCCGCGGACCAGCACGGGTGACGGGTCTGGTATGGAATCACCATCCGTCACTCGCCTTGGTGAGTCACATGTCAATTTTTCCCCCGAAATCGACACGTGTACTCACAGCTCTCTGCCCCACCGGGCACAGGTGCAGCCAGCACCTGAGCCCGAGGAGCGCTTAGACTCCGGATGCAGTGTTATGGTCACCCCGACGCACGACCTCGGTGGTGTCCATAATTCTGGGCGTGCGGTCACATCGCGCCATCAGCGCGGTCGTGTACACGCACAAGGACGGTCGACCCACCCCGATCGACCATCACCTTCTCCCCTAGGGGTATCGGACGTTGGGGATCAGACCTTTTCGGGTCCCCGTTTGGGCAATGTCCACGGTCCCGCTCCCCGGGGGGAGGATCTACCACCGGGACCGTGGGTAACCTGACCTATCCCGGGGAGGGGGGGGGGGGGGAGTCCCCGGGGAACTTCTGCCGATACCCAAGGGCCGCCACAGCCCGTTTTCCTCCCCAGGGACCGGTGGCTCTATGCCCCCGAGAGAGACCAGTGGCTAAATGCCAACACCCAGCACGACCAACTGTATGGTCGCATGTGGCACCCGGCCACGCTTGCCTGGGTCGACCTTGGTCCCCCTCCTCGGGCGCTGTCCGATCGGCGGGATGAGGTCCCGTCCGCCGATCATAGAGCCACCTGGGAGACACCGCAAGTACCCCTTGACGGTCCTCCTGACGAGGGGCGCTCCGAACCCTGCCAGGACCTGTACCTCCTGAGGCGGACGATGAGGAGGACCTAACCTCCACCTCATTGTATGATGTCCGCACGGTGGAACGGTGGCGCCCAGACCTCGTTAGGAGGGAGGCCGCACCCGCCGACGAAGTCCTCTCCCTCTTCGCCGGGCCCCCCCCGGCCCAGCGGTCCAAACCAAGGATCGTCGCCCCCCCAGTCACTCACCTCAAACTGGGAAGGACCGGCTATTCGCGCCATGGGTGCGCAGGCCGTCCCCCCTCCAGGACAGGGACCCCTCTCAGCACCTAATGCAGCCCAAGTC
>CM031608.1:4966050-5057420 GCA_018398815.1 Conus ventricosus
GCCAAAGAAAGGGAACAGACAGATTACTAAACAGAAACAACAAGTTTAAAGCAGTTGGTGTTCTCTCAGCAGGACCAAGAGATACAACCAGCAAAAAGGAAAAAGCAAACAGAGAAATGGAGCAAAAAAAATGACTTAGCTGTTTCCTTTCAACTCATCTACTCACTGGTAACAGCTAAATGATTTTCTGTTTCATTACATCCATTTGCTTTTGTATTTTTGTTCGATTTAATTGGTTTTTCCGGCCTAAAAAAATCCAAAGGTTCAAACTTGTTGTGTCTGCTTTGAACTTTGTCTGTTCCATTTGTTCGACAGCCCAGCAATTCAACTTTTTCTCTTGCTTCTTTTCCCTCCTGCAGTTGCTGGACTTGGGGACAGAGTGTTGTATCAGTCGTTGCTGTATGTATCACAGGAGCTGGAGGCAGAGCATGAGCAGCTGAGTGAAGAGTATCACACACTGTCCATCGAAAACCTGCGGCTTCGGGATAAGCTGGAATTTCTGCAGCAACGAATGAACGGCAAACATGAACAGGTGAGGAAGAGCTGGTTGATGCTGCTGATAGTTAGCTGTGGCTTGAAACTTAGAGCTTCAGTTGATCACTACAAGGACTGGAGAGAACAGCTGAGAAAGGTAGCGATGGACTGCTTTGAAGGCGAGGCATTCTAAGATTATTAACATCTGTCAGCAACTCATCACGAGAGTCTTTTCTGGTAGTTCAGAAACCTGTTCAAAACACAGTACAATGAAATAGAGCATCACCCCATCCTCCTGATATCAGTCATCCTTCAGAGAGACCTTCATGTCATAACACAATGTGAGAACTTGGCTTTGTGCCTTTGAAATGTACAACACATGGATTTTAGTCTTAATGTGTTGATTAAAAAACTCCATACAAAAACCAAAATCAGCACAGGACATAGGTTTGAGAACAACCAAAATCAGCACAGGACATAGGTTTGAGAACAGTCAGGTAAGTAAGGGAAAAGTGTTGTCCACCTGTTGCATTGCACAGCACATAGGTTTGAGAACAGTCAGGTAAGTAAGGGAAAAGTGTTGTCCACCTGTTGCATTCTTCCTGTTGCCTGTTCAGTGGTGCTCTTTGTTTTGATTTTGGTTTGGTTTGGTTTGGTTTGGTTTGGTTGGTTGTTTTTACGAAACCAAGGACCACATTTTAGAATCTTTCTTGCTAGAAAAGGACTAGTTTTATGAAATGTTTTAATTCATGTGCAGTTTCTCTCATTCCTACCTGTCCAAACAAATGCTTCATCCCTATTAAGCCTCAAAAGAACAAGCAGGATCCTCAAAAAACAAGCAGGATCCTCAAAAGAACAAAACTGCGAGAGCAGGGAGCTAGCCTCACCGCCATACTTGGTACGGCTGACAGAGTGATCGCCCCTAGTGAGTTCACTTCATGAATGTTACTGAAACATAAGTAGGTTTTCTCCTTTTCCTTGGTGGGGGAACGCCCACCCACCCCACCCACCCCCTTCCCTTCTCCTCCTCTCCCCTTCCCCTTTACCCCTCTCTTTTTGAAGTTCAGATTTTTTTTTTTCAGCGCCTGTGAATCCTCGCAAGCGGCTTTTAATCTTGCCTTCAGACGAGGAAGTCTCTTCTCAAGGCAAAAATTTGTTTGATAATGTCTACGAATTGTGCTCATGTCAACATCTCTCTTCTGCGTTCGGCTCTGCTGTAGTACAGTATGGGGTCTCTCTCTCATCCTGCTCCAAGCTTTCTGTTATGGTTACGGACTCGCATGCCTGCCCCTCATGTCACAAGTGGTGCCCTTGTCCCAACACCCACATGACTTTTGTCTCTTGCGCACAATGTTCCTCATTCGAACCTTGCAACTCGTGCAAAAACTGGTATGGTGCAACGTAGCGTTCCCTCTGTAATTTCAATATCCATGTAAATCTTCAGGATGGTCTGCCAGTGTTGGCTAGGGAGTTACCTTTTGCTCCCAACTACACTGGTAGTGTTACCTTGGTCCATGGAGACCAACCAGCATCTCCCTCCCACCAGCTCTGTGTTCTCGATTCGCCAGTGCCTTAGAAGTTATGGAGAAAGGCAGGAGTATGTGTTTTCATCAGGGATGTTCAATGCCTCTTGGCCCCCGGCAAGGCTCAGGGTTGGTGATGATTTCTCCTCAGGGTTGGTGATGATTTCTCCTCAGGGTTGGTGGTGATTTCTCCTAGGAGTTGGTGATGATTTCTCCTCAGGGTTGGTAGTGATTTCTTATTGGGGTTGGTGGTGATTTCACCTAAAGGCATCCTTATTGCTTTTCACGGTGTTCATATGCACTTAGCAGGGATGAGAACAGCTCCGCCGTTCTCCGCGTTCCGCCGTCTTTTAAAAAATCTCCGCCGTTCGAAAAAATCTCCGCGAAAAAAAAAAAAAAAGAGCTAGGCCCTATCGCGATTTTTTTGCTCCAATCTCGGCGAGACGCTCCGGCGAGATTCCCAAATGGGCTGGTTTTTTCTCGGTTGACTCGGCAACCACTGCACATCCGCTTACAGCGCCGATCGACTGAGTGTCATTTGTGAGTCATGGCGTCGAACGAAATCGCAAAAAAAAAGGAAAAAATATTCCCAACCGTTGGAAAGAAAACTGGCTCGAGGAAGAGGTGTGTGGGAGTAGAGTTGGAGATAGCATATGCAAAAGCAGTGAAGAGCGGCGTTATGTGTTGCTTGCAACAAGAAAATCAGCTTCGGAAGTCGTGGCTTCATTTACGATTGCTGGTGTTAAATTAGTGTTGATTTTGACTAAGGAATAGCATTAGTTAGTATAAAAGAAAAGAGTTCAATGAGAGGTGTAATTTTGGACTAAGATTCAATTGAAGGACTTCATTCAGTGGTGTAGGTGTTTCACAGATCGTATGAGGCCTACATACAGATCAACCTCTTGAGAACTGTAAATAAAGAAGTATCGAAAGACAAATGCCAGCAAAGAGTGTGATATTCTACCAAGGACACACTGAAGCAGAAAGAAAAAGGCCTACTTCTACTACTACTAGCAGGTAAGGCCAAATTGTTTTTGTATTTATGTGCCTTTTGTGAAAAACTGAAATATAGTTTAGTTTTAATAGTAATGCCTTGTGTGAATGTGATTTTATAACAGAATGTAGATAAATTTAGTTCCAATTTAGATAAGGGCTAGAAAATTTTTGATGGTTTTAAATGTGGATTTTTCTTGTTTATATATTAAAATGCTTCAGCTTCAGGGGGCGCTGCCCCCTGACCCCGCAGGGGCGTTGCCCCTTGACCCCACTGGGGGCTCTGCCCCAGACCCCCAACAGAAAAATCTCCTCTGCTTTTTTAAAATTGTTCTCATCCCTGACTTAGAGAGAGCAGGGACTAGCCCTTCCATCTTCAGAGTAAGCATGGGAGACAATTTGCACAGGACCTCAGTGGCCTCTCGTGCCACGTTTCTAGGCTTGGGAAATTGCGCAGAGACATTCGTTCCCCAGTGGGGTCAGTGTCTCTCGTTCAGGTCGCTGTGCATCCCACCTGTTCAGTTATTCTGGCAGTTGTTTGGAAAGGTAAGTACGAGAAAAAGGAATTACTATTAATAGCCGTTTTACTTGCTAGTACAAACATGAGGACATCCTCCCATCTCCGGCTTAGCCTGGAAAAGGTGCGAAAACTGATCTATGTTCGAGTTTGAGTAATGAAGTGAAGTCTGGGAGGGCAATCCATCTGTCAGCCTATTGAGCATGGAAGCAAGGTCAGCTTCCCTTTCTCTTAATTTTTTTTTTTTCGTTTTGTTCTGTTCTTTGTTGTTGTTTTGAGGATCCTGAAACTGTGGCGATGTTCCATGCCAAATCAGAGATAAGGAATTAGTTTAGACAGGAAAGTATATTGTGAAACTAGTTTAGGTAGTAAAATTCCTCTTATGGATTTTTTTCAGCTTCAGGGGGCCACTGAATCTGTTTTGATTGTGTTGAATGCGGATGATAGAGGTGATGCTATAGAGCACCATATTGGTCAGAGTCAGGAGTCATATGAGTCAGGGCTTTAAGCTACACTTTCTTTCAAAACATACCAGGCATCAGCAGGGAAGAGAGACACACAAACACCTGCAGTGTTGGTCATGCTGTTTTGGGAACACTGTCAGAGACCCCTTCTTCAGTGGTTGAATTTCAGCTTTGTGGTTCCACTCCATCATTTATACCCTTAGCACGCTCAGCTGTGGGCAGGAGCTGGCCAAGGCAAACATTGCCTCAAATGCTCTGATGGGTATCAAACACATGGCCTTTCAGCCCTAAAGTCTGCAGCACTAACCACTGCAACAAGGCGGCTTATGTCTCAACAACAGTCTTCATGCAGAAACAATAGTATGCTTGTGTCATAATTATACTTGAAGAAGTTGGTACATTTTTCCAGGTTTTTTGTCGTTTTTTTGTTTTTGTTTTTGTTTTTTTTAATAAAATATGAAGTTTGTCATTTCTCTACACATCATTAAATATAATTGAAGTGACATACTACAAAATCAAAGACCACAGATTTCTGTGTTCCACAGTGGGTAACTTTTTTTTTTTCTTTTTGTTGTTTAACGAATTTCACAGGTGTTGCAACAGTTGGGGTGTGGTATATGTTATAGAAGAAAAGAAACACCCGAAGGTGCTGGGGAGGACCAGAGAAGCACTGTCTTCGCCTGCCTTGGACAGTGCTTCTCTGGGTCCTCCCCAGCACCTAGTAGATAGTAACATTTTCACAACTTTATTTTGCAGGGAATCAGTTTTTTTTGTTTTTTTTAATTAACTGAATCCGTTTCAAGATTTATTCAAACTCACTTTTTTTTTTTTTTAGAACAAGTTTGACAGAGAAATCTAAAGAAACGTGAGCATTGCTATTTAGCAGCAATTGGACGAGCATGGTGTTAAGTCAATCTGTATTTGCCCTGCAGCTGAATCATTTGTTGTGTTTGCATGTATTTGATGCTCTTTTCATGGTGTTAAGTCAATCTATATTTGCCCTGCAGCTGAATCATTTGTTGTGTTTGCATGTATTTGATGCTCTTTTCATGGTGTTAAGTCAATCTATATTTGCCCTGCAGCTGAATCATTTGTTGTGTTTGCATGTATTTGATGCTCTTTTCATGGTGTTAAGTCAATCTATATTTGCCCTGCAGCTGAATCATTTGTTGTGTTTGCATGTATTTGATGCTCTTTTCATGGTGTTAAGTCAATCTATATTTGCCCTGCAGCTGAATCATTTGTTGTGTCTGCATGTATTTGATGCTCTTTTCATGGTGTTAAGTCAATCTATATTTGCCCTGCAGCTGAATCATTTTGTTGTGTCTGCATGTATTTGATGCTCTTTTCATGGTGTTAAGTCAATCTATATTTGCCCTGCAGCTGAATCATTTGTTGTGTCTGCATGTATTTGATGCTCTTTTCATGGTGTTGAGTCAATCTATATTTGCCCTGCAGCTGAATCATTTGTTGTGTCTGCATGTATTTGATGCCTTTTCTTCATGATTGTGTGGGTCATCAGTATAGGAACATACGTGAGTCATTTTTTTTACTGAATGTTTTTTTTATCCTTTTCTTGCTTGAGGTTGACATCACCCGTAGATTATTACAGCATGAAACTTGTTAGTGTCTGTTCTTCTGCCATGTCTTTTTGCTCTGTTTCTTCTGCTCCTTTTTCTTGCTGATCATTTTTTGTCTGCTGTTTTTGCTCTTCTTTCATCTGTCTGTCTTCTTTTGCTCCTGCTTCTTTGCTTTGCTTTTGCTGCTCTGTTTCTTCTGCTCCTGTCTTCTTCTGTCCTGGTCTTTTTCTTTTCTTTTTTTTTTTTTTCAGTTTTTCTCAGTCTTGATTTATTGTTTCTTTGTTATTTGAACAGTATTAAATGTTGTTAAAAAAAAAGATACTAACAAATGCCAAACTTGCATGATGTTGTCTTTTGATTTTCTGTTCTTCGGCATTTAATACACCAGATGATATGGGAGATTAAACTGAACAGGAATCCTCACTGATCAGTCTTGATGTTGAACTGACTGTTGATGTTGAACCCAGTGTTTGAACTGCATGATCCACCCACATGGTTTTGAGTTCAGCCCCTCCACTCATCCACCCTTTGCCTCCCCCACCCACTAACCCACTAACTGGCACCCACCTGTGTTGTTGCTAGGGTAACGCTGGCACGGAGGCGCCTCCGGAAGTGCAGGAAGAGGTGAGGTGCTGATGTCATGGCAACATTTACCTTTCTTTGTTTCCATCAAAATAATATGGGAAAAAAATATATGTATAACAGTTCTTTTGTTATATTAAAGATATCCTTCAGCAATTGATAAATGAATTTGAAGAACTTTCATTTACTTTTTGGTTACTTTTAATCAAGGGGATTTTTTTTCTTTTCCTGTCTTTTTTTTTTTTTTGACGACATAGACGTTAAAGGTTGAGATTGGGATGGAGGTAGAGACATCTTCACAGGTAATAAAGGATTTTTCAAATGTTTAAATTGATTGTCAAAATTCAGTGCAAAGTTTGATACATATCAGTAGTTATATATAATTGTCAGTTTTTCAAATTCTGACTATCGAGAAGCAAACATTGACCTGTTTTTAATGTTAGAGTGTATTTGAATGTAATTGTTTTAAAGGTACTCCATCTATTGTAAACTGTTTTGTTTGTTAGTGAAATTCTCTATGCATTCTTTTTTTTCCATCATGATTGAGATTTCTGTTTGTTATGTTGACATGACATATTGTTTGTGCATGTACTTTTGTGGCTCTATTTTGTTTTGATTAAATTCCAAAAGACAGGTGTCGGGGAACTGTTAATTTTGTTTTGAGCCCTTGTTTCAGTTGTGTGGGTGGTGGGACTATTTCTGTATAAACCATTTATTTGAAAGATGAAAATATATGTTATAGTTTAGAGATCCTCTCTTTCCAGCCTACCAACCTTTTCAAAATCTTTGCAGCATTCTGCCTTTTATTCACAACTTCTTTTTCTCTCCAGAATGTCAAGGGTTGGTTTTTTTTTCAGTTCCTTTAGTGAAATATACAGATCTGAACATTTTTATTATGAAATATTTCAGAATTTTTGTTGCCAAGGATTTATCGGGATTGTGGTTGGCTAAAAAAAAAATGTTTGTTCAATAAGGCAGATTATTCATTTATTTTTACCTGGCACACCTTAGGCCAAACAGACTGTGTCCTTGAAATCAATGATTAAGAATAAACAGTGCTGAAGTTACCGACTTAGTAGCGATAGTGGACAGTTAATGGTGTGGTGTAGACTTGGCGTTTGAGGTTAATGGTGCAGTGTAGACTTGGGGTTTTATGTTAATGGTGTGGTGTAGACTGGGGTTTTTAGGTTAATGGTGTGGTGTTGACTGGGGGTTTTAGGTTAATGGTGCGGTGTAGACTGGGGGGTTTAGGTTAATGGTGTGGTGTAGACTGGGGTTTTTAGGTTAATGGTGTGGTGTAGACTGGGGGTTTTAGGTTAATGGTGTGGTGTAGACTGGGTTTTTTAGGTTAATGGTGCGGTGTAGACTGGGGGTTTTAGGTTAATGGTGTGGTGTAGACTTGGGGTTGTAGGTTAATGGTGTGGTGTAGACTGGGGGTTTTAGGTTAATGGTGTGGTGTAGACTGGGGTTTTTAGGTTAATGGTGTGGTGTAGACTCAGGGTTTTAGGTTAATGGTGTGGTGTAGACTTGGGGTTTTAGGTTAATGATGTGGTGTAGACTGGGGTTTTTAGGTTAATGGTGCGGTGTAGACTGGGGTTTTTAGGTTAATGGTGTGGTCTAGACTGGGGGTTTTAGGTTAATGGTGCGGTGTAGACGGGGTTTTAGGTTAATGGTGTGGTGTAGACTGGGGGTTTTAGGTTAATGGTGTGGTGTAGACTGGGGTTTTTAGGTTAATGGTGCGGTGTAGACTCAGGGTTTTAGGTTAATGGTGTGGTGTAGACTTGGGGTTTTAGGTTAATGATGTGGTGTAGACTGGGGGTTTTAGGTTAATGGTGCGGTGTAGACTGGGGTTTTTAGGTTAATGGTGTGGTGTAGACTTGGGGTTTTAGGTTAATGGTGTGGTGTAGACTTGGGGTTTTAGGTTAATGGTGTAGCTGTCCCAACAGATCCGCAGCTTGAAGGGCCTGCTGGAGGAGGAGAAGGAGCACAGCAAGGAGCTGGAGAAGCAGCTGGCTGTCAGGGCCTCAGAGGGCAGCCCCGTGTTAGCTGAGGTGATTGGTCTGTGTGCTTTGGCTGAGGCAGGAACTGTCTCCCCTTCAGTTTGTGGTGTTAAGACTGGCTCGTTTCTCCTTCAGAAGGGCTGGCTTGTTGGTATACCACTCAGTTTCCTATGCCAGCATTTTTGTGAGTTGTATATGCATATCAGCATGAATGTGTGTATATATGTACAGGTTTGTTGCATAGGATGAAGCATCCAGAAGAAATGCAGTGGAAATTGATATAGAGAAGACAAACTTGGTGACCAGCCTTGACACTACCCTCAGTACTGATGTCACTTTCCATGGTCAGAAGCTAGAGTCTGTTCAACACTTTTTCGGGATCAATCATTTGCTTGCAGCGAAGGATCCAAATCAGAAATCGTCTCAGGGGCAGCAGAGACAGCAACAACAGCACTGCCCAGATTAAAACCCATCTGGAGGGACAAGAACATCGTTTCCACAAATTGGGCTCCTGTGCTCTCGGGTAGACTGTCAATATCACCTCACAGCAGATTGGAAAAGAATCCAGGCAGGAAATGGAAATGAAGTTACGGCTGGTACTAAACATCAGACACATGATCATATTGTATCACAGATAGTCAAACCAGCAGTTGGACACACAGATCTATTGCATAGTCAAAAGCAACTGTGAAAGCCATATACAGGTCTGACGACCTGCTCGACACATCTCCAAGATCTATGAAGAGGGATTGAAGGAAGAAGAAAAACAATAACTGACAGCATTACGGATGGACTGACAGCATTACGAGTGGACTGACACTTCGAGTGACTGACAGCATTGCGGAGTGACTGACAGCATTACGGAGTGGATGACGCATACGGGAGATGACAGAACGAGTGGACGACGCATTACGAGTGACTGACAGCATTACGGAGTGGACTGACAGCATTACGGAGTGGACTGACAGCATTGCGGAGTGGACTGACAGCATTGCGGAGTGGACTGACAGCATTGCGGAGTGGACTGACAGCATTGCGGAGTGGACTGACAGCATTGCGGAGTGGACTGACAGCATTACGGAGTGGACTGACAGCATTACGGAGTGGACTGACAGCATTGCGGAGTGGACTGACAGCATTGCGGAGTGGACTGACAGCATTGCGGAGTGGACTGACAGCATTGCGGAGTGGACAGGGAAAACATTTGCAGACACCAGGCCTTGACACGCCAACGACGGCAGTGGAGGAACCTGGTGACTGTTCTTCAGATTTATGCCATGGTGACTCCCCAAGGAGTTGAGGAGAACAAAGATGTCTAAAACCCATTCATGGGCATGAGTGTTGGTGTTGAGTTTTGTTTAACATCCTGTCACAAAGAACTGATGGCATGCATTGAAATACGTGCATTTTGCAATTGAAACGGTTTTTTTTTTTTGTTGTTGTTTTTTTCAAAAGACAAACAAGTGTCGGAAGAGGAGGATTAGATGAAGCATTAAGTATCTTTTTGTGTGTATTCTCATAGAATCACATGAAATATGCATTGATGCGTGGCTATTTCCACATTAATATAGAGGTTCGTATGCATACATGAGCTCATGTATGCACACACACTCACTTCCACAAGCACAAAGTGAAACACAGATTTTGCCACTCACATATATGCCAAAACCAAGTCCTCTGCACAATAAATAGCACAGACTCTTACACTTTATGCAGTTATACAATAGAGAAAGTAAGAGAATATACAAGCTGTGAGCTAAGAATATTATGAATCTTTGAAACCCAAAGGAAAAAGAAAATATTTTGTATCCTATCACTTACAAAGAAATCCCTTTTAATTTTTTAGGGTTAATTTTTTTCCCCTTTGTAATTGTTTATATATTTGTTTTTATATTTTGAATAACGAATTCATCATTAAACATCAGTATCACCTGTGTCAAACATGAATGAGAACATCTTATTGGTGAGAAAAACCCCTACATACAGTTCTCCCTCGTGCCTGTCAGTTCATTTTGTTGTCACTGTCTTTCTGTCCCTCCCTACTTGTGTGTATGTACATTAATGAATTTTGTTTTTACTTAAATGTTGTGTGGCTGCTTTTCTAATTGTACCCATCTGTTGAGCTTTGATTTTGAGTCGTCCTCAGTCTTCTGCTGGTGTGTGCTGTGGATTTTTTCTGGTGCTGTGACTGACTGTTAATGCACGAGATGAAAATTAACCCCGCTAACTGCAACTGTATACCTCCATGTCTGTGAACAGAAGAAATGATTACAACAGGTTAAAAGAGAATTCTGCAATAGATAGATGCATTTATATGAATGAAGACATAAGACTTACGCATGGTCAGCTTGAACAGAAAACTCCTTTGCTGGTAGACAGTCATGTGATACTGGAAACAAATTTGCGATATAAAGATGACTGGTCTTTCATGGGAGAATGGTGGCTTAGTAGGCACACACAAATCTGTATGGCAGAAGCCTCCTCTTTGAGTGTTTCATGGACAGGGATTTTTCCTCCTGCTTTGGACTAAGGGGTCAGGGTGGTATTCTTTCTGATAAGAGGATAAATCAAGGCCAGCATGCCTTTGGTACATGCAAAGGAACCCATAGCGACTAGAGTAACCATGGCAACTAGAGAGTGGTCTCTGGTGAAATTCTGAGGAACTGAAGTACTGTCCAGTGGATGGACTCTCACAGGGGAGATGAAGCAGATGTCTATTGTGGTTACACATTGATCAAACAAGAACGCTACTAATGGTCATAATGCGTTTCTGACTCGGTAACCAAAACAAATTCAACCTGCAATGTGGGCTGCTTTGAAGAAAACACAAAAAACCTGTGCACACTGTATAGATAATGAACCAAAAATTCTAACACCATGACATGCAAATTTGATATGCTGCACAAATTTGATATTCTGAAGTAAGTTTTACAAGGGAGATAAGCAAAAAGGGGTTCAATAAAAAAAAAATGGTCGGTTAAAGGTTTTGATCCTCTGTGTTCCTTTTACTTTGTGGGTTGGCGGGTGCAGCATCTCTGAATAAAGTTCAAAATGTTTATCTATAAAAAAGGAGTTAAAAAAATCCTTTGTTTAAAAAAAATTTGTTAAATACACCAAATACAGGCCAAAAACGTTGGTACATGGGGTGTTGTGTGTGGGGGGGGGTGGGGGGGGGTGGGGGGGTTTTCCCAAACAAAATGTTGTTTTTATTTCTACCGGGAAATTTAAAAAAGAGGGGAGGAAAAAAGTTTAAAAAAGGGGGTTTGATAGTATTGACCTGTGGGCTTGTGGCACAGGTTTAAACCCCCGAAGTTTGGGCACGACAGTGAGAATTTGAAAACGGGATTAAAACGGGGAAGTAAAAACACCCCATGTTTTTAACACGTGAAAGGGGAATGAAGAAGGGCGTTGGGGGGGGGGGAGGTGGAGAATAGCCAAAAATGTGGGGGAAATGGTGGTGAAAGGTAACAGCAGCTTCAAAAAAACCCTGCTTGCCTCCCTCCCTTCCCCATTCTTTGCCCCCCCCCCCCCCCCCTCCACCCCGCCCCCCCCCTTGGGGAAAAAACACAAAAAAAAAAAGGGAGAAAATTGGTTTTAAAAAAAATTTAAATTACCTACTTTTTAAAAAAAATTAAAAGGCCCCCCTGACTGGATTGGAGGATAATTAAAGCGTCGTATGAGGGGTTTGGAAAAGGTGATTAAAAACAAAAAGGGCCATGTACGGGGGAGTTGGGACAGGGCGGGGGGGTTTGGAAAAGTTTTTTCAACAAGGCTTTAGCCCCCCTTGGGGCCCAATTAAATTTTCTTTTCCCACCAAATCATACACACCCCATCTAAACCCATTTTTCCTTTCCCTTTCCAAAACTAAAAAAGAATAACAAATTTCCCCCCACCCAAAACCACCTCTGACACTCTTTCTCCCCAAAATTCGGGAATAACCCAACCTTCTGGCCTGTACTAACTAAATACCCTCCATTTTTGGGTTTTTAAACCCCTATACTCCCATTTTCCCCTCACCACCCATTACCCCCAAAAGGGGAATTTTCCCCTTTTCCCACACACCTTGACCCTTTTTCGAATTTTTCACACAACACAATTCTTCACATCACAACCACCCAGTATTTGGGGCCAGGCAACCAACAAAACAAAGGCACACCCCCCCCCACCCAAAAACCCTGCCTTACCTCAAACCCCCAGATTAAACAACGATTGGGGGTTTATAACACGCCACATAAAAAAAAAAAACCCCCCCAAAACCCCCCCCCGCTTGGACCGCCCCCAAATCGGTGGGTGTTGGTTTGGTTGTGTGTGTGGGGTGTGGTGGAGAGGGCAAAAGGGGAGAAAATGTTGGAAACCCCTGCTAAAAACACAGCACCAAATTTAACATAAAATATTGGGAAAAAAAAACTGCAAAAGTACACCGGCGCGCTGAAAAAACTGAGGAGAGAAAAGGGTGAAGAGGAAGGAGAGTTACTAGGGGGGGGGGAGGTGGGGGGGGGGGGGGGTGCTGATTGTAAACATTAAAAAAAAACTCAGAACCTTTGCCCAAAAATCAAAAAACGCATCGAGGAGAAGGGGGGAAAGAGGGAGGTGGGGAACGATAATAATTTACAATATAAAAATTTACACCGTACTTTTAACCCCAAATCAATAAAACCAGATAAAAAAATTTCAATACAATTTTAAACTCTTTAACAAACTTTTTCCTCCTTTTCCCCCTCTTTCTCTCCTCTCTCTCTCCTCTTCTCCCCTCCCCCTCCTCTCCTCTCCTCACCCCACCCCCCACCCACACACACACTCTCTCCCCCTCTCTCTCTCCCCCCCCCCCCCCCTCTTTCCCTCCCCTTCCTTTTTCCCCCTCCCCCCCCCCCCCCCTTTCTTCAAAAAAAAAAACCAAAAAAAAAAAAAAAATAAAAACAAAAGGAAGGGATGAGCGAGTCGGGAGAGGAAGAAACTGAACTGAAACTGATGCATGCATGATTAAACAAACAAAACGATATCACACACCACCCACACACACCACACAACATATACAGGGCACAGGGCTACGAGACTGAGGGGGGTGGGGGAAGGGAGGGGGGGAGAAGAGAAGAGAGAGAGGGGGGAAAGGGGGGGGGGAGAAGAGAGAGAAGAAGGAGAAAGCAATTGAAATGACGTGCATATGACTTAACAGAAAAAAACAGACACACACACACACACACCACCACACACACACACACACACACACACCACACACACGACCAACACACCAACCAACAAAAACCCAAAAAACACACCCCAAAAGCACCACCACGCACGCACACACAAAATGTGTACTCACGATGGTAAAGCCATGGCCCCTTTGTGTAAAATATCCACTTCTCATCACAAAACTGTTCACTATCATTTTAACACAACAAAAATGTCTTGTCTGAATGTTCGTGGTGTGCCCTACACTCTATTCACGCTTGTTTACAAAAGAGGGACACTACAGGGCTTTTGCTGTTGCCCCTCTCCTCCCCAAAAAGCCCCCCACCCCCCCCCCCGTCCCCCACCCCCCCTTTAACATAGTAAACTTTCCCCCGTTTGAAAAAAAAAATCTAAAAAAAAAACCTTATTGATGTTCAGTATTTTACCCTCATTCTTTAAAATTTTTAAAACCCAATTTATCAATATATGCATAATTTTGGGAAATAAAGGCAATTTTCTGGCTTTTATATACACCATTACAAACATGGAATTTAACTTGTTTCGGTGAACATATGCAACTTGAAAAAACTTTAATGCTCTTAGTTTATGGTGATTATGTACAAATTATTTTTTGGTCAATTGGGGAAATACTTATGTTGCTTTTTTTATTTAACAAACTTCGTTAGAATTTTCATACCCGTCTCCTCTCCCTGAAATGGATATCTGCAAAAATCCGGGGGGAAAAATATACTTAGATTTTGTTCAGTGACAAAATTAAAAATCTTTGGGGAAAAAAATGCAAAAGACAATTACAAACTTTCCCCCTAAACATGCTGTGTTTTTTTTCACTGGTGGCAGTATCAGTCCCTAAACGGTGGTGCCACCGGTCGATCCTGTGGCAGCTTTGGCTGTTGCTGTTTTGTTTTTCAAACCCCAAATCTTTCCACAGGCATGATTGTGGCGTGGTCTCCCGCCTCCTTGCCCCAGCAGTGCACTCCTGCCCCAGTGTCTGATAGGGGAACACTGATGTTCAAAA
Source organism: Conus ventricosus (assembly GCA_018398815.1). Taxonomy (NCBI): domain Eukaryota; kingdom Metazoa; phylum Mollusca; class Gastropoda; order Neogastropoda; family Conidae; genus Conus; species Conus ventricosus. The sequence goes on from CM031608.1 coordinate 4,980,389, forward strand.
GATGTTTTTTGGAAAGATGGCAGCGGGGGGAATTTTCTCTGTAAAGGCCCTCCCTCCCCCCCCCTTTTCCTCTCTTCTGTCTCTCTCTCTCCTCTCTCTCTCCCCCACACACACCACCACGCCCACCACCCACACCCGCACGCCACAACCCCCACACCACCACCACCGAGTAAGATAAAAAATGTTTCTTATGCCCAGGACCGCAAAGGGCCACATCAGGGCTGTCACCAGTTAAAACAACCACCCGTCACACAACACACACACCCAACCCAACACACACACCCCCAAAAAAAACCCCCAAAGGGACTACCAAAACACTTTAATTTGAATTTTCGATAGAAATGTGTATGTTTGGGAAATGAAGAATTATTTTAAAAAATTTTTCACTTATTATTGTTATGCCCACTACCATTACTGTTATCAGTAGTATTATTTTGCTTGTAGTAAATGTTTTCCTCTACGTTTCCCTTTAATTAGGCCTACGTTGCTCTACATGCAACCATAGTACATATAAAATGTAGCAACAATGAAGAAATATGTATATATACAACGGTGTAAATACGGCCCTTTACAAATGCTAACTAACTTTTCATTCACAAAGATTTTTGACAACGCCTGGCCTACTTCGGCCAAAGATAGTTCGCCCTCCACCTCCGTCTTTGCTTGGCTTACCAGGCCGGCCAACGACGCACGGCACGCGCGCGCAGCACAGGCTGGTTGCGCCGGTCGCAAAGTTCTGTCAGAAAGTTTTAAACACGAACTTAATTATGGTACTCACAGAGAAGACTGAAATGCCAGCTTTTGTCACACTCTCAAGTACTCACTGCGCCATTGCTGTCATACAGAAATTATAGTTAAAAAACCTCTGTACAGTAAATATAACTTAAAGATGTTGCACCAGTCTCGAAGCGTCCAAAAACACACAGAGCGTCTGGCCGTGTGGTGGCTGACTAGTTAGGGCCTAGCCCGAGTCACAAGGCAAAGCGCTGAGCGAACTGAATGCAGTCGCTGTGAGTGTGCGGGCGCCGCCGTGAGGCCTTTAGTCAAAGCATTTGCCTACACAGCTTACAGTCTAGAGTTCAGACGACTCATGGGGTGAGATTTGTACTGTTTGAAAACCCTGTCCGCCCTCCCAGCAGTAACCGGGTGTCTGATTCAGGTCAGGGAGGGTTCATTCTTTGGCGACTGGCACAGCAGCACAATGTCACTTCCCTGTCGCTGCGTGCTCTGCACATGCTTACAACCGTTGAAGACACGACGATTTTTGCACTTTCTGATTTTATTTTACATCCCCTAGTATAAATGTAACAACATATCGTTGTATGTCAACAGAAAGGGTAAAAGACGAACCATGCAGTGAGCATACACTTAAGTATATTTTAGTTAAAATAGCAACGCTGCAGTTACAGAAACAACATAATTTTAACGTAGGAGAACACCCAATTATGGTTATGTTTGTTTGGTTGGTTTTTCTTTGCTTGAACTACTTTGGGGTCACGAAGTTATGGCTAGTGCATGTAAATTTACTTTTTCTATGGCTAGAACCCTGTTCTAAATATTTAGGGCAGCTGCATCCCTTAGACCATAGACGAGAGAACAGGGGATTTTTTTTTATAGTTGTGGCTGAACGGCGCTATGGCTCATCCAAGGAATAGAGCAGCATTGCCGTAACCATGGAACGGCTCATCATGAATGGGTCGACTGAGTTGGTGCAACTGTCGACTGAGTTGGTGCAACTATCGCACGGAACTTCAAGAAAAAGTTAAAGGCGGCAGAAGATGGATTGGTTCCACCTTCCATAATGCAGATCCCGGAAATACAGTGGACCTCAGACAGCTCACTTGCCTTGCGGCCACTGGCTTTGAAGCAGCATCTGTTTACACTGATGCTTCCTCCACATTCTGGTCATGTTTGGGTGTTTGAATGTGTTCATTGGAGACGAACAAGATTAGTCATACACACACACAAAGACACATTCTGATACACTCAGAACAGTTGAAAGGGAGAAGATGCAGTTGATAATGAAAAAATAATGATAATGATGATACTAATGATGATAATGTTAATCGTAATAATGGGTGTGCAGTGCAGTATGGTAGAACAGCATACAGGGCAGAGAGCCTTTTGAAGTCAATAATCTGTTCTCGCTTGTTTTCTGTCATTTGTCCCTTCTATAAATGTAGCAATACTGTAATACGTACAGACATGATACTGATCACAAGGTTGACTATTTCACCTCCAGGGAAAAAGAGGAAAGGGAAAGACGTGAGCGACCAACAGAGGGTGGCCATGTTGAGGAGTCAGATTCTGACTCTACGCCAGGAGAACGACCAGCTACGCAACAACGCACAGGTCAGTAGAATCACGACATCTGTGGCACTGCTGGAGGGGGTAGGCTGCTTTCCTTGTTGCTAGTAACAGTACATCCAACATGGCTTCCTAGCAGAATAGTGGCTTCATAAACCTTGTTTACTCTTTGTTTCACTGTGGGTAAAGGGCTCTTATCTGCAGTATCCTTGTAGCCAACTTTGGACTTCCTTTCCCTCAAGGGACAACCCACTCTCCAGTGGTTGATATTATTGCAAAGCAAGTGGACAAGCCTACACATTAATCAATAACATCTGTTGGTCTACATTGACTGTTTTTTGTTTTGTTTGTTTTTCATATATATATACTCAGAATTTTAGGTTTGAAATGTAGTGAAATTATACCGTAAATTGTCTGGCGTTTTGTAGCTTTTCATGTTCTTGTGGCTTCTAGTTTCTCTAGCATAGTTTACAGTTCTGTACTTTAGCACTAGGCTGTGTGTAAATGTATGAAAAGAAAAGTAAGGGAACAGACAAGTGGAAAGTTTATGATTCTTCTAACTTATGCATCATGTTAATTGATTTTGTGAAGAAATGTGTAACAATTTCATGGACTCTGTCATGTAACTTTAGAATAAGGTGTAATAGCGAAACAAAGTAGTGTATATTAGATAATGATGATGAAGAAGGAAGATGTTTTTCTCCTCTTTTAATGAGGAAAAGCCACGATGTGTCACTATGAATGACTAGTTGCAAAGTGAGACGACTGCAGGCGGAAATCTAAACAAAGCTTAAATAAATGTTAGTGAACCGCCCAGAGAACGTGGACAAATGAGTCACAAGACAAAACACAACGCGTTTCGACCTCTTAGGTCTTCCTCAGGTGAGAAACAAACGAATGAAACAACGAAAATTCACTTAGCTTTGATCGCTTCAGAGCGCAAGGAAGAAGGCGTTGAATGAATTTTCGTTGTTTTATCCGTTTGTTTCTCACCTGAGGAAGACCTAAGAGGTCGAAACGCATTGTGTTTTGTCTTGTGACTCTTTGTCCATGTTTCTCTGGGCGGTTCGCTAACATTTATTTAAGATTTGTTATGAATGACTAGTTTTGAAGTGTGGTATGAAATGCCAGTGAAGGAGACTTTAATGACACAGAGTGAGAGTGACCACTTTCTCTCCGTCTCTCTGTTATGTGTGCACAGATTCTTGACCTTAATCCACTTTTCCCAACATCCCCTGACTTGTAAACCACTTTTGCTTTTCTGGGAGTCTGTGTCAGCAGATGATAGTCTAAACCCAAAGCCCTGAAAGTGATTGAGTGTTGAAGAGGGCAATTTGACGCGATGCAGTGATGTGTATTTGTTGTCCAGGGGAGAGTCCAGTAGATGGAGAGACAGTTGGTGGGTATTGACCGCTCCTGGCTGTGATGACACCCAGCATGTTGTGACCTGTAACTGACCTAGTCACACCCAGCTTTCTGTCTGTTGCATGGTAGCCATGGAGCTTGATGTGTAGGGGTCGGTTGGCGTCTGTGTGAACTGTATGATGGGTTCAGTAGTACAGACCGCTGTTGGTGACGTCACAGAGAGAGAGAGAGGCTAAAGCATGAATGAATGCGAGTCTTCTGCTGGAAACAGGGAGGTGGAAGGATGCTGCAGCTGCTTGCCTTGTAGCATGTTGACTGATCATGAGAGAAACGTTTTCTCCGTTCTGATCGGCCTGCATGTATGGTGAGGCCTTTTTCTGTCGCTTCAACATTCCTTCTGACAACAAAGTGACCAGTTGCTGGATGTAGCTGTGGCATGAATACCCAGAAGGCTGCATGGGCATGGGGTGGGTTGACTGGGGTGTGTTCGCTGTGGACCCTGAAGTTGTGAATGTTTGTCAGTGCATTTTGTTCATTGAAGTCTGTCCATAATGTAGATAGTTGGTGGGGGGTGGGGGGAGAGGGGAAGGGGCTGGGATGAAGGTTGGGAGAGCCTAGGACATCCTTAGAATGTCACAGTTTTTGTTTTTGCTCATTGGGAACTGTGATAGATACTAATGTAGACTGATAGATGTAGATGGAGATAGGTATTGTTTTAACCCTTTTTAGCCCCCATTTTTAATCATTTTATCTTCTAGACTATATTGTCCATGACCATAACAGATGGGTTTGGGTATTTCAGGCACCGTAGATTTACTTGGAGCAGTATCATCATAAAAGTACATCAAAAAGCTGAGGGTGGAAGTGTTCCAAAATGCTGGAGTAAGATTGCTGAGCATATTCACTTGAATTATACAAGACCTATGGATCTAACAGCAAAGCAATTTGATCTGAGTATTCTGACCTCATTCCGGGTGTGTTGTCAGATCACAGTTTGTTCAAAGAAGCTCCGTGGTGCATTGCATGTCATGCGCCTCACAATGAAACATGTTCTTTTAGAGTGTTGGGACTGCACGATGTGAGACACAAACATTTTACAGCGGAGTCCATGAAGATCCTGTTCAGGATGTCCCGCCTGATGTGATCCTTGATTTTTGAGAGAGATTAATATTTTTCATCTGATTTAAGATTTTACGGAAGAAAGATTTTAACAATAGTTTCTGGTGCGTTTGTAGACGATGTCATTTAATGAGATGTATGAAAGTTTTTTTTTTTTTTTTTTTTTTTTTTTTATGACTGGTGAGTTGATTTTAACGTGGTGACAGCCCTGATATGGCCTTTGCGGTCGGCTGGGCTATAAGCAACATTATCTATCATTATCTTATCTGTTCTCGTGTTGTTGTTTTTTTTAAGAATCAGTTCTCTAACAGTTGTCCAAGTGGTCAGTGGACGTTTATGTTGAATTCGTGTGGAAAGAGTTGTAGGTTGACGCCCACAGGAATACCAGCAGAAGGACGTACTGAAGATTGGGGGGATTTGTTTAATGCCCAATAGCAGTTTACGCTTCAGTTCTGTCTAGACAGATTTGGTGATACACCTATTTTTTGTTTACTGTGAGCCGTTCTCACAGCAGAGGGATCAAACAGAACTTAGCTTCTGCCCTGGCATAGTGCACGCCAAGGCCAACATCTTCCTGGCTGTAAAGAGGTTGACATGCAAATCCAAAACTGCTAAGATACTTTTACCTGAACAGATTTCATACACAATATTGCCTATCTGCCGTAATTTACTAGCACAAGTTTTTGACATGACCTAAGCCATGTCCAGTTAAAAGTGGGTACAGCAGATATTTTGGTTATTAGCAAAGTTTTTTCATTAGACTACCCCATTGGCATTTTTCTTCATAGAAAGGACAGGAGGGGAGAAGGGTCAGATAGTTAATGGTGTTCATTGAGACCAATGCACTGTGTTAGCTTGGGGTCAGTATTGATAGTTCTCTCTCTCTCTCTCTCTCTCTCTCTCTCTCTCTCTCTCTCTCTCTCTCTCTCTCTCTCTCTGCCTGTCTGTCTGACTAACTCTCTCTCTCTTTCTGTCTGTGCCTGCCGCTCTGTCTGACTAACTCTCTGTCGCTGTCTCTTTCTCTCTCTCTGCTTATTGAAATGACTCAGTCAGTCAGTGGCAGGGTAGTGGGGATGGGGGAGATATCTCCCTATTCCAGGTGTGGGTTGTGACCCTGATGTTCACAATTTATTGCAGAGACATAGTCCAGGTGTTGTCATGTCCACCTGTGAGATATTGATCAACACGCTAATGTGAAGAGGAGTAGCAGATTGTTTTGACTGTTCTGCTTTTGGGCCAGTGAAATGTGACACGAGAGAATATTGTATTGTGAGACATTGTATTGACAGAGTAGGTGCATGACCTTTCTGTTAGAGAGGAAAAAAAAGAATAAGGGAAAGAGTATGTCTATATAACAGTATTCTCGATATAAACATGTGCATGAGTTTTGGTGCTCAGCAGAAACAGTTTTGTGATTGGAGAAAAAATGTGTGCATGATTTTTGTTGCTCAGCAGAAACTTTATGTGTAGAGAGAAAGTATGTGCATGAGTTTGGTCATTCAGCAGAAAAGGTATTATAATCAGAAAGAAAGTATGTGCATGAGTTTGCTCAACAGAAGTGGTATTGCGATTGGAGAAAAAATATGTGCATGAGTTTTGTTGTTCAGCAGAAGTGGTATTGCGGTTGGAGAAAAAATGTGTGCATGAGTTTTGTTGTTCAGCAGAAGTGGTATTCACTGATAGAGAGAGAACGTGTTCATGAAATGTGTTGCACTGCAGACAGTGTTCACATCACCATGACCCATTTCACCTCTTTCCCGTTCCCCACTGTCAGATGTTACCGTGCTGTCTGAGGTCACATGGCTGAAGTGTAGTGGTGTCAGTCTTCAAGCTCAGGCCAGAAATCGGGCCAATGAAAATCTGGAAAATGCCTTCTTATGCCCAGGCCAGCTCTGATCAGTTGCTTCTTGGGAAAATTTCTCTCCAGTTTTGGGTGCCGCTATGGAGGCTCTTGCAAGAGCTCTGGCCTATAAAAAATCTGAAAATTGCTTTTGGATGGAGTTGCAGATAGTTAGCAAGCTGTTTAAGGCGATTCTTTCAAGGGCACAGTTCATGTCAGCTTTGTGGAGGAATGTGCTGCGTGAACAAAGGGAACTGATTGACTGTGTGCAGCAAGAAAGCATCTCTGAACTGATCACAGTCTGATTTCAACATCATCAAGACTGTCGTCCTTTTCAGGCTTGTGTAATTCTGTGTCATCATGTAAGGTTGTGACATTGTAAGAATAATTAGTGAGTGAGACGAGATGTTTGAGCACTTGCATCAAGCCTAAAAAAAGAAGGGGAAGTGGTCTTTGCAGATGAGTGTAATGACCCAGGAATGAAGAAGAAATTTGGAGCAAAAAGAATAGCATGTACACTTGTCATTGCCCGCCCCCCTGCCCTGTCTTCCTTTCCCCACCTTTTACTTTCTCACCTGGAAAATTTTATAGAATCACTCTTTAGACTGGAAGTGTTTTAGGACCATTTTTCATCAGTTTCCCAGACAGGTCATCAGGTCATATCTGGAGACGCCATTGCTGTATTGTGATGTTCTGTCATGTCTCTTCCTGTCCCCTTACTGTCTTCCACTTTGACTGTGATGCAGTGTGTTTAAGGCATGTAACACACTTTCAGCATATCCTGTTTGCCATGCCCATAGAGGCAGTACTACAGAAGAGTGTTCTTTGGAGTTGTGTATGTGTGTGTGATATCGAGATTTAACATTTACCAACTTTCCAGTTGCACCTAATGATTACGCCAAGTAATTCAGTTCACAGCATGCACACACACACATACTAAATTAATCTGACACGCTAAAGATACTGATCGGCTTCATCTGCCATCTTTCATCAACAAGGTGTGTGCCAGTGCATTAGATCACTTGAGACTTTCTGTAGTTTTATATTAACACACGCCAGTTATGGCAGCCTGTGGTACGGCATTTTCTCAGCAGTGTGACAAATGAAGAAGTCCGCAGAATAATTCAACAGGCGATTGGACCCCACGAAGACCTACTTGCAGTCGTCAAAAAGCAGAAAATGAAGTGGTACAGACATGTGTCCCGTTCAGCAGGCCTTGCAAAGACAGTCCTGCAAGGAACAGTCAGAGGAAGCCGCAATAGAGGAAGACAAAGGAAGAGGTGGGAAGACAATATCCGAGAGTGGACTGGAATGAGCCTGGCGGAATCTCAGCGAGCGGTGGAGGACAGGGACAGATGGAGGAGAGTGGTGGCCAGATCATCAGGGGTGCCCCAACGACAACAGACAATGTCAAGGGATAGGTGAAGGTAAAAAAAGGTGTCGGGCTACTTGGAGAAATGTCCAGCTACCTCAGTTTCCCAGACCAGGTGGTGTCTGCATGGTCAGGCTTGTGAAATCCCGTCACGGATGTGTGCGCCTGATTCTGCATGAAGCATTGCCATCAGTGTTGTGGATCTGTGTGGGAGTGTACAGGAATGTGGTTATGGACAGTATCTACACACGGTTTAATTAATGTGGATATCTGTAGCTGCCACACTGAGAAGAGACTGAAAGCAAGCCTGCGTGCTGTTCCTGCAAATTATGGCCAGTAATGGGAGGCCATCTTCGAGCAGGGTATGGTGATAGTGAGCAGGTTTGAGTCCTTTCTCGTTATTCTACCTTCCCAGTTGAAGGCAAACCAGTGCCACATTCTAGCATCGTGAGCATGCAAGATGCGCAGAAATGAAACAGATTGACAGAAGCTGTACCAATGAATGATGCTGGATGTGCTTGCAATGAAAAGGGGGTTACGCACCACCAGTGCTTGGATGTACATCAGACTGGACAATGTTGAAAATGAGATTCAACATTTTTTCAGAGGCAGGGGGAGCATGCTCTCAGGACGCCCACTATTATTTCAGCAGATTTCGCATTTCCTCTGTGGGAGTCTTGTTTCATACAGTCAGTGGCATTGTGTCATGGATGCATAGTGTGTGGTTATATCTGACGTTTCGGTTTTCATTATCTTCTTGGGCCAGGTTGTGGTTACATATATAATGTTTTGAAGATTGTTTTTTTAATTCAGTTTCTAGGTTGTTTTGAGATGTATGTGACTCATTTCTGTGTTGCGTGATCAGGATGCTGCATGGCATCAGTTGTGCAGCAGCACAAACAGGAGTAGCATTCCTGGCTGTGCTGTGGTTCTGGTTGGAAACACTGTGGGCCATGTCTTCATGTTGTTTGTCTCACTTTCACTTTGTATTAGTAGCAGATCATTCCTGGCTGTGCAGTGTCAGGTTGAACACGTGGCCATAATCTCATGTTATGTCTCACATTGTCACTTGAAATTGTTGCAGTCATTCTGGCTGTGGTGGTATCTGTTGGAAAATGTGGGCCATAATCCACGTGTTTGTCTCACTTTCATTGTATTAAGCATCATCCTGGCTTGCATGTGTCTGGTTGGAACACTGTGGGCCATACTTCGTGGTATTGTCTCACTTTCACTGGTATGGTGAGCATTCCTGCTGGTGTGTTCTGGTTGGAAACACTTGGGCAATCTCATGTTGTTTCTCACTTTCACTGTGTATAGAGCAGCATTCCGGCTGTGCTGTGGTCTGGTTGAAAACATGTGGGCCATATTCAATGTTGTTTGTCTCACTTCAGTTGTGCATGTTGCAATCATTCCAGGGCTGTGCACTCAATTTGAACGTGACAGTAAACAGTAAATTTCATATTGTCCAGCATGAAAGACAAAATAACTTGTGAACATTTAATGTTGCTCATAATCACACAGTGTTTTCCACAATATGAAATGATACCTGATTAATGTGCACTGGTCAGCAACTTCATTATCGGTGACAGTCATTTCACACTTGCTGAAGGTAGTGGTAGGCATTTGTCAGGTGTGCTTTCAACACTTAATGGAGAACCATGGTCATCTGCTTTAGAGGTCACACACCAAGTTCACAACTTTGCTATCTACTGAAAAAAGAACATGCACAAAGTAGGATAGTTTTCACCTGCTCAGCCTGTTTTAAGTCTTTTTTGAAGATCCATTCACGTAGACAATACTGAATTCTTTCTTTTTACCAATAGTTTTCAAATTACCATGCGCCTATGCAGTCAGTTCACTGTGTGTGTGTGTGTGTGTGTGTGTGTGTGGGGAGTGGAGTGGAGTGGGGGATTGAGGTGTAGGGATGCGTCTGAAAGTTGTGTGTGTGAGTGAGGGAGTGACTGTCTTAGTCTTTTAGAGGATGGAAGGAAAGATGTATCTATAGTTTCATTTCCTGTTTCATTTTCATGTGTTTTTTTAACTTTCACGGATATACTTTGAACTTACCTAGGAGAAGGGGACGTGTGTGTGTGTAGGGGGGGGGGGGGGGATGCTGAAGCACTCCAGAATGACTGTTATTATTTTGTTTCCTGTCTTCGTTTCATGCTATGCCTCATTGAAAATGTGTTGAATGGGTCTGATGGTCAACCCACTGTGTTTTTTTTTTTCGACTTCTGAAGTTGCGAGCCACTTAAGTGAGCAGCTAGCTCAACACCATTCACATTGTACTGAAACACCCTCCACACTGCATACAGACCCCGCCCTACAGCTGAGAGCGCTCGGCATCGGCATGGTTTCAACAGGCCTCCGGCACCACCATCTTCTCCAGACAGGCTCACCAGGCTGAACAAATCGTTTCCAAACTGTCAGCACAGCTGATACACTTTCTGCTGGCTGCACAGCACCTTCAGAAGTGGAGAACTGGCCGGCAGTTGATCAGTGATGTGGTTCAGCTCATTGCCAGTGTGATCCAATGGTCTTGAAGTGGAGGGGTAAGGGGATCCTAGGGAGGGTGTTGAATAGATATTTGAAGCATGGTGGTTTCTCCATACTGTTGAAGGCGAAGGATTTGAAATGAAAAATGAGGAGCTTTGAAGAGAGGGATCACAGTTCTCTTTCAGCATAAGTGTGGACACCAACAGGTGAATTGAGACAACTCCTCCTGTCAGTCGCAAGAAATTTACATATTTTGACAACTCACATAGCTTGACATAGATATAAATGTATAAAATAGTTGGGATGGAAAACCAGGAAGTTTAAACGATGTAGTTTTTTATGCAGCTGTTTTCTTTAAACCCTCGTTATCTTCAGTGAATACAAGAGAAATGTTCTCATTAAGTGCTAAAGGTGAAAAACGATACCTTTTCTTATTATGTTTAGCCATTATTTTTTCCACGTGCACCAAATATAGTCATGTCCCGAGGTGTTGGAATTTTTATTCTCTATCTCAGAAAATCTGCTGTAGGGATCCCATTCCTCCTCCACCCCAGGGTTGGTTTACCCCGTGATCTGGATGACGCTGTCGCCCACTTTGTCTCCAACGCTGTCCGTGGGGGAATGGTTTGGTGATGGAGAGGTGACATTTACATCTTTGTGCGTTTTTCCTTTTCCACTGGACCACAGCATGGTGGACCTTCGGATTGTGGACATTATGGCAGGCAGATGCAGCAACTATAGGGGCAAAGACAGATGTGTTGCATATCTGCAATATGCTTCAACAAATGTCACAAAAAGCACATCATTCGAAATCTGCAGACTTTTTCCTTTGGTCAGATGTCATCCTTGTCGGGAAACCATGTTTGTGTGATGATTATTATCAGTACTGCATGTGTTCATGTGTTTTTATTCTGTGCTGCATGCATTGAACAGCAGCATGAAGTAGTGTTAAGGTTCGTTTCACAAATGATATAAATGTTGGTGCGAATGAATGCGTTAATGTTTGTTAAATAGTTTACATTCAGGCACATTATTCAAAAATGGTCAGCGTTGAACATAAAGTAATGTATTGTTTTAAACTTATTTTGAAGTAAGTTACGCCACTTTTTGATATAGTTTGAGAGTTGATATGCTAAAGCATTATGTTCACAATGAATTGGTTCACTCTTTCGTGCATTTAAATGTATACACATGTGTATGTATGTGTGTAGACATGTGTGCACCATCACACGCACAAGCACATACACACAGTGACATGGCATTCCCTCATGCAGGTGTTTGTTTTCTTTGTATGCACATCATTTTTTCAGGTTTGATTTTTAATGGGATCAGTAACAAGGTTACCTAAGTACTTAAAAACATTAATCACTCATTTGCATTATTTAAAACATTAATCACTCATTTGCATTATTTAAAACATTAATCACTCATTTGCATGATTTAAAACATTAATCACTCATTTGCATTATTTAAAACATTAATCACTCATTTGCATTATTTAAAACATTAATCACTCATTTGCATTATTTAAAACATAATTTTCAGTCAGTCTTACCTTTGTTAGAAAGTGAGGGTAAGGTATTCATGTGACCTTACCATGGACATGAACCTTCAGCTCTCATTTGTTTATGGTAGTTGTGTTTCAACAGGCTGTGTGCACTGTTCCTTATCTGTCACTGTGTGCGTGTTGCAGTCGCTTTACAATGGTTTCCAAGAGAACACGGGTCACATGTCGGATCAGGAGGCGGGAAATTGTCGGGCGACTCCATGGATGGAAGTCAGCGCGTGGTAGCCCTGGAGGCTGAGAGACAGGAGCTCAAGGCCGAGATCCTCAGGGTGAGAGTTGTCTTCCTTGTCCAGCATTGGGTTTGTTGAGAAGGGGTGAGATAGACAGTTCACCACATCCTCCATTTTACTTTAGTCAGAGGTGGTGGTGGTGTAGGTCACTTCTGCCACATTCATTTGTTATGATCTGCTTCACTTCCACCACATCCATTTCAGTAGGTTATGATCTACTTCACTTCCACAACATCCATTTCAGTAGGTTATGATCTACTTCACTTCCACCACATCCATTTCAGTAGGTTATGATCTACTTCACTTCCATCACATCCATTTCAGTAGGTTATGATCTACTTCACTTCCACCACATCCATTTCAGTAGGTTATGATCTACTTCACTTCCACCACATCTATTTCAGTAGGTTATGATCTACTTCACTTCCACCACATCCATTTCAGTAGGTTATGATCTACTTCACTTCCACCACATCCATTTCAGTATACTATGAGGTGGTTGTGTCCATTTCAGTGTGCGTAAATCATTGTTGTGTAGGTCTCTTCTACCATATCCTTTTCACTATACTGAAAGGTGTCTGTGGTGCAGGTCACCCCTTGCACTATTGAACTGCCTTCCTAGTTGTCCTGTATATTGTGTCTTTCAACTGAAAGGCCTTCTTAGTTGTCATGTATATTGTGTCTTCCAACAGGAAGGCCTTCCTAGTTTGTCCTGTATATTGTCTTTCAACTGAAAGGCCTTCTTAGTTGTCCTGTACATTGTGTCTTTCAACTGAAAGGCCTTCCTGGTTGTCCTGTACATTGTGTCTTTCAACTGAAAGGCCTTCTGGTTGTCCTGTACATTGTGTCTTTCAACTGAAAGGCCTTCCTAGTTGTCCTGTACATTGTGTCTTTCAACTGAAAGGCCTTCCTAGTTGTCCTGTACATTGTGTCTTTCAACTGAAAGGCCTTCCTAGTTGTCCTGTACATTGTGTCTTTCAACTGAAAGGCCTTCCTAGTTTGTCCTGTACATTGTGTCTTTCAACTGAAAGGCCTTCCTAGTTGTCCTGTACATTGTGTTCTTCAACTGAAAGGCCTTCCTAGTGTCCTGTACATTGTGTCTTTCAACTGAAAGGCCTTCCTAGTTGTCCTGTACATTGTGTCTTTCAACTGAAAGGCCTTCCTAGTTGTCCTGTATATTGTGTCTTTCAACTGAAAGGCCTTCCTAGTTGTCCTGTATATTGTGTCTTTCAACTGAAAGGCCTCCTGGTTGTCCTGTATATTGTGTCTTTCAACTGAAAGGCCTTCCTAGTTGTCCTGTACATTGTGTCTTTCAACTGAAAGGCCTTCCTAGTTGTCCTGTACATTGTGTCTTTCAACTGAAAGCCTTCCTAGTTGTCCTGTACATTGTGTCTTTCAACTGAAAGGTCTTCCTAGTTGTCCTGTACATTGTGTCTTTCAACTGAAAGGCCTTCCTAGTTGTCCTGTACATTGTGTCTTTCAACTGAAAGGCCTTCCTAGTTGATTCTGAAGCTCTGTCCTTTCACACCATCAGTTCTCTTCTGTATGATCACACCCGACACAGCGGAGAAGTGAGCTTGGAGAGTGAATGCATGCATCTTTGTGTCATTTTCTTTGTCTGCAGTGTGCATTAGCTCTGCTGGTATATGGGGGGGGGGGGGGGGGGGGGGGTAGGGTGCGTATGTGTGTGTAACAATCCGTTTTGTTTACGCAATGTACACATTTTATTTTTTGCTGCAGTAGATATGTAACACGTTTTATTTTTTGCTGCAATAGATTTGGATGCTTTAACCAAAATGAGGCAACTCTTGGCCAAGCCTTGTGCACAAAATCTTGTCTGGGTGAGTCTTTCATTTGGACAACCTGTTGATCCCTATGAATAACGGCAGGGTGTGTGAATAACAGCAGGTGTGCAGGCCCTGCAATACTGGACAGTCTGTTGATACCTGTGAATAACAGCAGGGTGTGCGGGCCCTGCAGTACTGGACAGCCTGTTGATCCCTATGAATAACAGCAGTGTGTGTGAATAACAGCAGTGTGTGCAGGCCCTGCAATACTGGACAGCCTGTTGATACCTGTGAATAACAGCAGGGTATGCGGGCCCTGCAGTACAGGACATACTGTTGATACCTATGAATAACAGCAGTGTGTGTGAATAACAGCAGTGTGTGCAGGCCCTGCAATGCTGGACAGCCTGTTGATCCCTATGAATAACGGCAGGGGTGTGAATAACAGCAGGGTGTGCAGGCCCTGCAATACTGGACAGTCTGTTGATACCTATGAATAACAGCAGGGTGTGCAGGCCCTGCAATACTGGACAGTCTGTTGATACCTATGAATAACAGCAGGGTGTGCAGGCCCTGCAATACTGGACAGTCTGTTGATACCTGTGATAACAGCAGGGTGTGCAGGCCCTGCAATGCTGGACAGCCTGTTGAACCTGTGAATAACAGCAGGGTGTGCAGGCCCTGCAATACTGGACATCCTGTTGATACCTATGAATAACAGCAGGGTGTGCAGGCCCTGCAATACTGGACAGTCTGTTGATACCTATGAATAACAGCAGGGTGTGCAGGCCCTGCAATACTGGACATCCTGTTGATACCTATGAATAACATCAGTGTGGTGTGTGAATAACAGCAGTGTGTGCAGGCCTGCAATACTGGACAGCCTGTTGATACCTGTGAATAACAGCAGGGTGTGTGAATAACAGCAGGGTGTGTGAATAACAGCAGGGTGTGCAGGCCCTGCAATACTGGACAGTCTGTTGATACCTATGAATAACAGCAGGGTGTGCAGGCCCTGCAATACTGGACAGCCTGTGAATAACAGCAGGGTGTGCAGGCCCTGCATTACTGGACAGCCTGTTGATACCTATGAATAACAGCAGTGTGTGCAGGCCCTGCAATGCTGGACAGCCTGTTGATACCTGTGAATAACAGCAGGGTGTGCGGGCCCTGCAGTACAGGACATCCTGTTGATACCTATGAATAACAGCAGTGTGTGTGAATAACAGCAGTGTGTGCAGGCCCTGCAATACTGGACAGCCTGTTGATACCTGTGAATAACAGCAGGGTGTGTGCAGCAGGGTGTGTGAATAACAGCAGGGTGTGCAGGCCCTGCAATACTGGACAGTCTGTTGATACCTATGAATAACAGCAGGGTGTGCAGGCCCTGCAATACTGGACAGCCTGTTGATACCTGTGAATAACAGCAGGGTGTGCAGGCCCTGCAATGCTGGACAGCCTGTTGATACCTGTGAATAACAGCAGGGTGTGCGGGCCCTGCAGTACTGGACAGCCTGTTGATACTATGAATAACGCAGGGTGTGTGAATTACAGCAGGGTGTGCAGCCCTGCAATGCTGGACAGCCTGTTGATACCTGTGAATAACAGCAGGGTGTGAATAACAGCAGGTGTGCGGCCCTGCAGTACTGGACAGCCTGTTGATATCTATGAATAACAGCAGGGTGTGTGAATATCAGCAGGGTGTGCAGGCCCTGCAGTACGGACAGCCTGTTGATACCTATGAATAACAGCAGGGTGTGCAGGCCCTGCAATACTGGACAGCCTGTTGATGCTATGAATAACAGCAGGGTGTCAGGCCTGCAGACTGAATAAAGGTGAGAGAACAGAAATTGCCCGACAGAAGCCAGTGAAGCAAGAGTGAAAAAATAAATGTTGGAAGACACCCGTTTTATTGTAGCTACTGCAACACCATCAGGCATGTCATCTTCCACAAGTAAGCGATGATAGGGAAAGCAAAATCCCCCCCGCCTCCACCTTCATGTACAACAAGTTGGAAGACCCCACTTACTCTCCCTCCTTTCCCACCTTCCCAGTCTCTGAATCCTTGAAAAAATGTCGGAGAAGTCCCCCGTCCCCACATCACCCCCTCTCACCCCTGCCTTTATAACACACCACAACATTTACAGATTGCTCCCCTTCCCTTCCCTCCCACATCTTTACCAGTAAAATGTCGGTAGAAGTCCTCCCTGTCCCACATCACCCCCTCTCACCCCTGCCTTTTATACACACACACACATTTACAGATTGCTCCCCTTGCCCTTCCCTCCCAACATCTTTACCAGAAAAGGATGTAAACTCAGTTTTGTGGAAACTGCAGTCACAGCTTTTTTTTTCTCTAAGGTTTAAGTCTGTAGGTGAAAGAAAAACAAAGAATACAACTGTATAGGAACGGAGTGCTGTCATGATGCGCTGAAAAATACAGAAATGAGTCGACAGTCGGGGAAAAAAACAGTATCTGTATGCTTCCAGTTGAAGGAGAGCGCTACCTCACAGGAACTGAGCGGGGCGGTGGAACAAGAGCAGCTGGTGCTGAACAACTCCCAGCTGCAGACGGAGATGGAATCGCTGCGCAGCTCAGTGAGGTCCCTGGAGGAGGAGAAGGTGGCGCTGCAGCAGCAGGTGGCGAAGCTGGAGGAGGAGAAGGTGGCCATCCCCTCCGACAAGCTGGCCGTCATGAACTCCGCCAAGGTCATGGAGGAGGTCAAGTTCGACGAGGAGGGCTTTGTGGAGGGCCAGGACCTCACCAAGGAGGAGTTTCCTGCAGGTAGGCGTCAAGTCACTGAACTGCGGTGAAGAATTGGATTATGGTTTGTTGTGTGCAGAGTAACTCGGTGTACTGAGGTTTGATGATAACATCGAAGAATCTGATGATTGTTCTGTATAGACTAACAGGTAGGTCATTAGTCACTGGTCTGGATTGAAGAATTGGATTATGGTTTGTTGTGTGCAGAGTAACTCGGTGCACTGAGGTTAGATTATAACTTGAAGAATCTGATAAATAGTCCAGGCATGGAAACATGTCCGCGGAAATCCGCGAAAAGAAAAAAAAAAAAAAAAAAAAAAAAAAAAAACCAAACCGTGCCCGACGAGACCAGCCCACTTTGTCATTTCAGGTCTTCACTTCAAGCCTTCGTCTCGCGAGAAGTAGCATTGACAGGACTACTTCCGCGCATGCGCTTTCGTGACATTCGCCACTCCCTTTCCCCGCTCTGGGTCACGTGATCGAATTTAAAACAAGATTAAAGAAAAGAAGGAAAAAAAAAAAAATGCCAAAGCGTACAGACAAGTTCCGCAAAATTTCTGTGACAGGAGATATTGATGCTGTGTGGCAAACAAATGGCGAGGGGATTGGCTGAACAGGAGCCCAAAAAGAAACGTTTCGTCGTGCTTGGAACAGTGATAGACTTACCACCACATTTTGGAGAAAGAAAAAGAAGAAAGAAAGAAAAAGTTTGAACTGTTCCAGAGGAACACATTTGGCTGGCTTCAAAGAGAAAAGCCATTGAACATACAGACAGGAGGCAAAGAAAAATGAGGTTTGGAAAATACAAAAAGTAGGCTCTGCTCGTGAAGCAGATGGCTGAGAAATCAGGCAAAACGTAGTCTTCATCTCATTCACATTGCTTGCACTGAAGAGCACAAAACTTAAAATTTGTACGTTAAAAGAGACACAAAACTTAAACTCATTTTGTACTGATTTTCCCGATAGATGTTTAAAAAATAAAAGGAGTAAACTAATGTGAGGAGATTGGATCATAAAAGAATTTAACAAAGTAAACAAAACTGGAACTTTGAGACATGAAAAGACCACTAAATTTGCTGTGCTGTGCTATGCTGTGTTGGTGGTGCTGGACATGATGAACCCAAAAATTTTGCAAATGAGGGGTCTTCCTGTGGTACACTGTGTGTGTGCTTTCACTGACATAGTAAGTAAAACGTTTACAATTTGACTTAAAACCCCCTTAATACTCGCACCGGGAGAATCCGGGACTGAAAAGCGGCGCCTGTTTTCTTCCCCCTACCGGGACGTACCAGGACCTCTCGTGGGGAATTTTCCATCACGCAGTGATCACATGTGTAGACACACAACAGTCGCAGACAGTAAACTAGGAAGACTGGCTTGGGGCCCCAAACATGTGTTGGCACTATTTTTTGGGTGATGGAACCGTGTGTTTCATTTAGAAAGGTACAGAACGCAGCGAGAAAATTTGTGAATGGAAACGACCGACTTCACAATGGCGGCTTTCCGCGTCTGCTACGAACGACGGACGAGATGGTCGACCACTCGCAAGAGGAGTTAGATGAAATTATTGTAGAAGTGGAGAACCCTTTTTTTAAAGAAAAATGGAGAATGAAGTGATAATAGAAGTAGGTAGTATGTTGAAGAAGACGGTGAAGTGCAAAGCGACCCGGAATACAATGTTCCACTGGCAGCGCTTCAGACAAAATGGCGGCCCGCGACACACGGCATGGCAGGGTGCATCAGTGTCAGGAACCCACTGGGCCGGCCCACTCGTTACCTGACACTGCTACAAACCACTTGTTCTTTTCGTTTTGTTTTGTTCCTCTTTGTTTTTTAAGACTGCACTGATGAAAAAAACGGGTATACAAGACAAAAACAAGCTGCAAAGGGCGCACCTGACCCTCTTTATAGTATTGTGTGTGACATGTGACAAGTTTTGGGTATGACATTGGTGGACAACCCCAGGGGGACCTGTATGCCAGGCGCAGAGGGTTTCACGTCAGGTAGGCCTCAGGTTTCATTTTAACACTAACATGCCTGCATCAGCATGGTGACTGCGCATGCTTGCATGCTGTAAACTTGATTGTCATCATAAAATGCACGTGTCTGGTGAAAAATTTGGTGACAGTGACACGACCTATATCTCAAAGGGACAGACAAAATAGGTTCAAAGTGAAGTGCATGCTCTTCTGAAACTGCCCTGCCAATTTTCTTTCTCCTAGCGGTTCACATACATTCCCCAAAAGTTAATAATCACACAATACCCATTTTGGGCTGAAACCTGTAAAAGAATCTGAAATCTAGGGGAATTTGCAGTCAGAGAAACAAGTACAAGAGGGTTAATGTAGGGCCACCTAAAGCAATGTAGATATGTAACTCATTTTTGCTATGTGACTACTTGGGTTTAAAACCTCCTTTGGGTTGAAGGAATGACTGATAAAGTGATTCTAGGAGAGCTTATTTTGTGGCAGAAATTGCTTAGTTTGAAAAACTAAAAATTAGTTCAAGGAGAGGCTTTTTTACAGGCTAGAATTGCTGAAAAACCTTCAGCTTCAGGGGGCGCTGCCCCCTGACCCCACAAGGGGCTCTGCCCCTTGACCCCGCCAGGGGGCGCCGCCCCCTGACCCCAAACATTTTCAGGGAAAAATAAATTTCCTTCAGTACCATGCCTGTAGTCTGTTCTGTATAGACTAACAGGAGGCATCGTCACTTGACGGGTTTTTGAAGAATCTATCAGTAGTCTTTTTCTGTACAGACTAACAGGAAAGGCATCAGTCACGGACTGTGTTGAAGAACTATCAATAGTCTGTTCTGTACAGACTAACAGGTAGGCATCAGTCACGGACTGTGTTGAAGAATCTATCAATAGTCTGTTCTGTACAGACTAAGTTGGTGCACAAAGATTAGATTATAACATTGGATGAGGTCACTGGTGTTGATTCAGTGGAGTGATGAAATTTTGTCGAATTTGGAATGAAAGTGCTTGTGTTTTTAAACAGGTTTCACTCTAGCATTCTGACAGGAAGATCTAAATCCAGTTGTACATGCTCATCTAGGAAACTCAGGGTCTAGCATTGTAAGCCTTTCGGCGTATATACCCCGATTCATAGACCCCCATACGCCGATTTCGATCGAGCTTTACGCCGAAATCGTTTTTTATCGCGAAAAAAAAAATTCGAAACCGGCGCGCATTCTTATTCGGAAACCTGCGCCTATTCCAAATCGGTCGGGCTCGCCGCCATCTTTGAAACACTTTTCCCTTGTTAACTTACAGCAGCGAGTATCATGGCGCGAAGAGTCGATGTTTTTCAACGCGGAAAGCCGTTTTCTGACCAAGGTTTGCCGCTACCAATGGAGATGGGACGGGTTTTATGGCGATTTTGTCATTTTCGACGACGACGGAAATGAAAAGAGCAAGTGCCAAATATGGTGAATTTTTCGGGAAACTGACTTGTGCGGCAAGGCCCATTGCACGTTGTGCGATAAGGAGATCGCGTACTCAAACAAAGGTTTCGTTGCGCTGAAAAACCACTGCGAAACGGACTCCACAGAAAGAGGCTGAAGGAAAAATCAGCATGGGTGCCACTCTTCCGTCGGTGACGGAAATCCGTTTTTTCGGCAAGGCCCAGACGGAAATTCCGTTCTTTCAAGTTTCATCATTTAAAAAAAAAAAAAAAAAAAAAGGTTTTCGGGGGAAAAAACAGTTGAAAACGGCGGTATTTTGACCGAAGCAGCACTGAAGCAGACGACCGGGAAAAGAGGAAGCGCTCTCTAATTCGGTGAAGACAACACAGGTCCAGCCATCTTTGTAAGCCTACGTCGCGCCATTGTGTTGGTAGAAAAAAAATTTTCCAGTTAGGCAACGAAAGTTTTGTCATGCCGTTTCTTACAAGAAGGGGATTCAAATCTCGCTACTGTTGAGAAAGGGGTGAAGAACAAATGGGGATGGGAATGGCTCCCTCCCCTCCCCCCTCCCCTCCTCTCCCCCCCCCCCCCTGTGCCGCTTAAATCGTCTCCGTCCCCTTCCCGACCCCCCCCCCCCCCCCACCTCTCTTGATGCTTTCACCTCTCCTTTATCACCTACCCCCCCCCCCCCCCCCATCAGTTCTAACCCACCTCTCACTGTTCTCCCATCCTTTTAGCTGTCCTCAGTGTGGTCTGGCTGTTCAAAGCTGCCTGCAAGCGTACTCCCCCTTAGGTATATGTAAAAAGAGGAGGGGGTGGTGTGTGTGGCTGTCTGTACAGCTCTCTCCTCTCCCCTCCTCTTCTCCCCTCTCTCTCTCTCCTCTCCCCTCTCTCTCTCTCTCCCCTTCCCTCCCCCCCCTCTCCCTCCCTCCCTCCCTTCCCTCTCTCCTCTCTCTCCCCCTCCCTCCTTTCCCTCTCCTCTCTCTCTTTCTCAAAGAGCAAAGGACTTGGATGTCATCAGAAATCTCTCTCTCTCTCCCCCTCTCGTTTCCACACACCCCACACACACACACACACACACACACAAGTCATTCAAAAGAATCATTTTCACACCAAAACACACACACCACAACACACACACACACACACACACACACACACACAGCCATTCAAAAGAATATATCCTCATTTCACACACCACCCCACAGTCATTCAAAAGAATATCTCATTTTCACACACACACACACACACCAAAACACACACACACACACACACACAGTCATTCAAAAGAATATATCTCATTTTCACACCCCACCACACACACACACACACACACACAGTCAAATTTAAAAAAAAAAATCTCTGATTTTCACACACACACACACACTTTGATTTTCCAATTTGATGCCAGAAGAGGCCATGAAATGCTCCTAAAATTTCATAAAATCGTCTTCGGCCGGGGGGCTTTGCCCCCCCGGACCCCTCAGGGGCACTGCCCCTGCACCCCGCCAGGGCCTGGGCGGCCCCTGGACCCCTGCCTATTTTCGTTTTTTCAGATTTTCAAAGTGTCACCCATGAATCAGCCTAGGCCGGCCCCAGGACCTCGGCCGGTAAGCCTAAATCACTTTTCCCAAAGCTAGGCTCTGAAACTGCATCTAACATGTTTGACCCAGAACAAAGAAAATTTTTTTGGCAACATTTCTGGCTCAATGAATGTGGGCTGTGAATGTGAACTGAGAGCAGATGTCCACACCAATAAAGAACCTGTCAACAATGTTTGGGTGTTTTTTCGGAAGTTCTCTGTAGGCCTTTATTAGATTTCGAGAGAGTTGGACAAATTTAGTTACTTTTTTTTCTCTTTCATATCAAATGAAAGTGCAAGTCAAAATCATGTTTTAGAATTACATAGTAACGGATGTCATATACACTGCTCTTGTTAGATCTTCCTTTGAAGTGTGGAATAGTAGTGTGGGACTCGAATACATGAAGTATGAGCTCAGATGCATCCAACTTCTAATCGCATGGTTCACTTTGAAAACTGCAAGTCCTGGGACCCAGTTGCATTGGCGGACACTTGACTTTTTTCAAAGTTACCCTCCTAGAAGAACGTCCAAGACAGCTGGGCTGACACTGCCAGTGAGAGAGTAAAGGGCATGATCCATGTCAGAGGCTGACACTGCCATGTGAGAGAGTAAAGGGCATGATCCATGTCATATCTTTAGAGACCTTCTTCATCTCTGTGCAAGCAAAGACCATGTAAAAGGCTCCATACATATCAGGGAAGACTTGAGCTAATGGAAAAGACGATTTTGGCAAGAAGTGGGGAAGGAAAAGTCAAGGAAATATATGGTGAGTTTTGAACATCTAAGTGCTGAAAAAGTCTTCACGTTCTTAAGGCCAGAATCGGGCTTCGTTTTACTTTTGTTTTAAAACTAAAGTCTTACCAAAAACTACAGAAATAAGTTTCAAAATGGGGTGACTGCAAGCAGAAATTGAAACAAATTTGTAAAAGAATTATTACTAAATCCACCACACAACAGGGACAAACAAATGACAAAACAAAGCACGACGCGTTTCAACCTCTTAGGTCTTCTTCAGGCAAGACAAACAATACTCAGGGCAATGAAAACGAAGAACAAGCAATCACTCATCTTCTTAAATTTGGCACAAGATGTATACATCACTGCCTCCCATCCCTTTCTCTGTAAGGACATGTACACATTGTTACTCTCTTCACCCCCAACGCCCCCACCCACTGTCATACTTCCAATGCGCCTGACCTAGAACACCTCTCCAGGTACTTGGTAAGTATTTGGAGCACATCTCTAATCCCAGAACATGCCTATATGTTGCTGTACCACGAAGTCCAGAACATGAATACATGGCAGGCCTATTATGCTGTGCCTGTAACATTCACACTATGCTCCCCCCCCACCATGGCAGGCCTATTAAGCTGTGCCTGCAACATTCACACTATGCTCACCCCACCCTGGCAGGCCTATTATGCTATGTCTGCAACATTCACACTATGCTCCCCCCCCCCCCCCCCCCCACCCTGGCAGGCCTATTATGCTGAGTCTGTATGCTGTGTCTGCAGGCCTATTATGCTGTGTCTGTAACATTCATGCTATGCATCCCCCCCCCCTCCCCCCTGGCAGGCCTATTATGCTGTGTCTGTATGCTGTGTCTGCAGGCCTATTATGCTGTGTCTGTAACATTCACACTATGCTCACCCCACCCTGGCAGGCCTATTATGCTGTGTCTCTATGCTGTATCTGGCAGGCCTATTATGCTGTGTCTGTATGCTGTATCTGCAGGCCTATATGCTGTGTCTCTATGCTGTATCTGGCAGGCCTATTATGCTGTGTCTGTATGCTGTATCTGGTAGGCCTATTATGCTGTGCCTGTATGCTGTATCTGGCAGGCCTATTATGCTGTGCCTGTAACATTCACGCTATGCTCCCCCCACCCTGGCAGGCCTATTATGCTGTGTCTGTATGCTGTTCTGCAGGCCTATTATGCTGTGCCTGTAACATTCACAGCTATGCCCCCCCACCCTGGCAGGGCCTATTAGCTGTGTCTCTATGCTGTATCTGGCAGGCCTATTATGCTGTGTCTGTATGCTGTATCTGGCAGGCCTATTATGCTGTGCCTGTAACATTCACACTATGCTCCCCCCCACACCCTGGCAGGCCTATATATGCTGTGTCTGTATGCTGTGTCTGCAGGCCTATTAATGCTGTGCCTGTAACATTCACACTATGCTCACCCCACGCTGGCAGGCCTATTATGCTGTGTCTGTAACATTCACACTATGCTCACCCCACCCTGGCAGGCCCATTGTGCTGTGTCTGTAATGCTGTGTCTGCAGGCCTATTATGCTGTGTCTGTATAGCTGTGTCTGCTGGCCTATTATGCTGTGCCTGTAACATTCACGCTATGACTCCCCCCACACCTGGCAGGCCTATTATGCTGTGTCTGTATGCTGTATCTGGCAGGCCTATTATGCTGTGTCTGTATGCTGTATCTGGCAGGCCTATTATGCTGTGTCTGTATGCTGTGTCTGAGGCCTATTATGCTGTGTCTGTATGCTGTGTCTGCAGGCCTATTATGCTGTGTCTGTAACATTCACACTATGCTCACCCCACCCTGGCAGGCCTATTATGCTATGCTCACCCCACCCTGGCAGGCCTATTATGCTGTGCTCCCCCCACCATGGCAGGCCTATTATGCTGTGTCTGCAACATTCACATTATGCCCCCCCCCCCCCCCCCCCCCCCCCCCCCCCACACACACACACACCCTGGCAGGCCTATTAATGCTGTGTCTGCAACATTCACGCTATGCTCCCCCCACCCTGGCAGGCCTATTATGCTGTGTCTCTATGCTGTATCTGGCAGGCCTATTATGCTGTGTCCTGTATGCTGTGTCTGCAGGCCTATTTATGCTGTGCCTGTAACATTCACGCTATGCTCCCCCCACCCTGGCAGGCCTATTATGCTGTGTCTGTATGCTGTGTCTGCAGGCCTATTATGCTGTGTCTGTATGCTGTGTCTGCAGGCCTATTATGCTGTGTCTGTAACATTCACACTATGCTCCCCCCCCCCCCCCCCCCCCCCCCCCCCCCCCCCCCACCCTGCAGGCCTATTATGCTGTGCCTGTAAACATTCACACTAATGCTCCCCCCACCCTGGCAGGCCTATTATGCATGTGTCTGTATGCTGTGTCTGCAGGCCTATTATGCTGTGCCTGTAACATTCACACTATGCTCACCCCACCCTGGCAGGCCTATTATGCCATGCTCACCCCCCGCCCTGGCAGGCCTATTATGCTATGCTCACCCCGCCCTGGCAGGCCTCTTATGCTATGCCTCCCCCCACCCTGGCAGCCTATTATGCTATGCTCCCCCCCACCCTGGCAGGCCTATTATGCTGTCTGCAACATTCACACTATGCTCACACCCACCCTGGCAGGCCTGTTATGCTGTGTCTGTAACATTCACACTATGCTACACCCCACCCTGGCAGGCCTATTATGCTGTGTCTGTATGCTGTGTCTGTATGCTGTGTCTGTATGCTGTATCTGGCAGGCCCAGAACGATCAGCTGAAGCTGCAGTGGCGGCCTGCTGACGGAAGAGCTGAGCAAGTTGAGGTCGACGTTCGACGCCATCCTGAAGGCGGAGACAACCTGCAGGCGGACTTTGACCAGCTGCAGGCGGAGAAGGACAAGCTGCACGACCAGCTGGAGGTGGTGCTGAGGGAGAAGGAGAGGTGAGAGGTGGTCACTGTGCCTGTGTGTGTCCCATGATGTGTGTTCTGTCAGCATGTGGGGTTTGTTGGTGATTGAGGGAGAAGGAGGAGTGAGAGGTGGTCACTGTGCCTGTGGTGTGTCCGATGATGTGTGCTCTGTCAGCATGTGCACGTTGTTGGTGATTGAGGGAGAAGGAGGAGGTGAGAGGTGTCACTGTGCCTGTGGTGTGTCCCATGATGTGTGTTCTGTCAGCATGTGCTCTTTGTTGGCGATTGAAGTGGATTACCTGGAGGGAATTTTGATTGGTTTGGTGCAGAACCAGATGTATTCTGACCATGGAAATGGTAAGTCTGGTGTTTTCAGTATGTCTGCTTATGTGGTGTAAATGATTGGTCTTGGACAATTTCAGAATGTTGTCAGTTTATGTCATTGGTGATTCAATAAAAGATAATGTAACCTGCAGATGATGGTAATGTGATGATTACAGTTATAACATTGATAGCAGTCACAATGATAGTAAGGATAATAATGATAATGTGAAAATGCCAAACATATATGAATAAACATAAATTTTAGCTGTCATGTAAGTATGTTAATGAAATAAAGATTCATGCCTATAAAAACACTTGCATTGCTAATCTCTACATTTCAATTTTAAAAAAAACCAGGAAAAGTAACATGAAAGAAGAATATTTTACAATTAGGTTTATAGTTTTCAAGTGTCTTGCACACATACATGCTCACACTCAACCAAACACTAAACACAAACACACTAACAGAGAGAGAGAGAGGACACCTTAACCCTCTTATATCATGCAACGGGAGAATCCGGGAGTTAACTTCAGGCGCCTGTTCTTCCCGTACCGGGAGCTACCGGGAATCTGTCCGTAGGAATTTCCATCACGCAGTTATTACGTGTGTAGACACGCAGAGTCGCAGACAGTAACTAGGAAGACTCAGGCATGGTCCAATCATGTGTTGGCACTATTTTGGGGTGATGGAACCGCGCGTGTCCATTGAGAAAAGGGGCAAACACAGCGAGTAAGTTTGTGAATGAAACCGACCGACTTTCACAATGGCTGCTTTGGCGTCTGCTACGAACAACGAAGAGATGATCGACTACTCGCAAGAGGAGTTGGATCAAATTATTGGAGAAGTAGAGAAATTTGAAAGAGAGATGGAGAATGAAAGCGATATTGAAGTAGGTAGTGGTGTTGAAGAAGACGGTGAAGTAGAAAGCGACCCGGAGTACGATGTTCCGCTCGCTGCGCTTCAAACAACGTGGCGACCAGCGACACGTGGCGTGGCAGAAGTGCGTCAGTTTCAGGAACCCACTGGGCCCGCTCACTCGTTACCCAACACTGCTACACCACTTGATTTTTTTCTTTTTGTTTGTACCTGTCAAGTGCCTCTTTGCTGGCCCAGGAATGGTTGTTTTCGCGACTATCACGATCAAAACGTTAGCCCAACAGTAATGCAGTTGTGATGTTTATTTTTGTTTTGCATACCTGTGTTTTTTGGTGACAGCTGTGACTGTGACATTTAGTAGTGATAGTGAGTGTGTACAGTGACACTGTGCTGTGCAACTGAAGACTATGGACGTATGTAATCAGCTGTAGTTTGTAGAACTGCAAAGGCTGACGGAAACACCACAACATATAGAGTGTTGGGAAGTGACTGAGTTCAGTATTGTGTGTGACAAGTGACAAGTTTTGTATGACATTGGTGGGACAACCAGTGGGACTGTACTGCCAGGCAGCAGATGGATCACGTCAGGTAGGCCTCAGATTTTATCATGCACTAACAACTTGCATCTGCATGGTGATTGCGCATGCTTGCATGCTGTAAACTTGATTGTCATCATAAAATGTCACGTGTCTGGTGACAATTTGGTGACAGCGACACGACCTATATCTCTAAGACAGACAAAATAGAGTTCAAAGTGAAGTGCATGCTCTTCTGAAACTGTCTGCCAATTTTCTTTCTCCTAGAGGTTCAGATACATTCCTCAAAAGCTAATAATCACACATACCCATTTTTAGGCTGAAACATGTAGAAGAATCTGAAATCTGGGGGAAGTTTGCCGTCAGAGAAACTGAGTACAAGAGGGTTAATACAAGAACGCAATATATGCATGCGCACACTCGCACACACACACACACACACACACACACACACACACACACACACACACACACACACAAGTACACATGCATGGGTGCATACACACGTGCAGACACACATATACATAAACTCATGCAAACATACAGTCACACTCACATTTGTGCTTCCAAGTATTAGACATCAGCAGACGGCACGGAAATCAGAGCATTGCAGAACAAGGCAAATGATAGCCTGAAACAAACAACGCATCACCGATCACTGATGGTGCAAAGTGATAGTGTGGCTGTGGTCAGGTGGTGAAGGAGAACGAGTTCCTGCTGTCGGACGGCAACGCCATGCACGAGGACCTGAAGAAGCTGGTGCAGGAGTTGGAGAAGATGCAGGACAAGTACCGCAATGTGTGCGCGGAGAAGGAGCAGCTGCAGCATCAGCACAACGCCGTCACCATCGCTGGCAAGGTCGGTCGGTCGCCCTGGTGGTTGCCACTCCGACAGAGAAGAGAGGAATGAGAGGGGGTAGGGTTGGAGGAGGGGAGAGTCTTGGTGTGAGCGCAGTCTATTGTTTGAACTGAATGATTTTTGCCACATTTTGTTTTATTGAACAATTTTTTGTTTTTTACAAGACAAATAAATATGCAAAGCACAAATATGCACATATCAATAGAAAGGAATAACAATGAAAGTAAAGGTGATAATTAAATAAAGGTACCTATTCCAGAAACAGCATTGGACACAGCACTTTGATAATCAAGCATGGATTCGACAGTACTGGTAATAAGACTATTTAGCAACTAGAATCTGGTGGATCAGTAAATGCTATCATCATTTCTATGAGCAAAGTTGATTTATAACACTAGTTGACATAGGCACTATATTGATACAAAGAGCTATGTATAGTAATTCCAATAGTTATAACCTTAAAAAATTTTGCCGTATTTGATTTCTTATCAGATTTTGTTGTTGCTGTTTTTGATTTTTGTTTGTTGTTGTTCTTTGCTGTGTTGTTGTTTACTGTAGTGATATACTCGTTCTGAAAATTTGTACCAAGCTATCACACTGAATTTTTTTTTTTTTTTTAGAGTGCTAGGCAAATTCATGAAACAACAAACAACAACAAAAATATCACACAAAAAACGCCGCAAGTTAGATCTCTCCAGATTCTGTATAGAAATACGGAAATGGGTGTAGTTTAATGTACATGTGTATGTGTGTACTAACAAAACAATACTATAGTATAACGGACCATTTTGGTCGCTCACTTGTACAATGAATGATGAGACCATCAGTTCAAGCATGGAAGCCAGTTCACTTCATTTTGGTTAGTCTCTTGAGTTTTAATTGGTTTCAAATGGATCTGAAAAGCCTACATACAAAGCTTCCCAGTAACCTTTGAAGAGGGCAGATCAGGAGCTAAGTGGGGTATGGTGGACTGACCTACTGGGTAGAATGGTGGTTAAAAAGAATAAGCTACACACTGAGACAAACCATTTTCATTATATACGGGAAACTAAGGGATAGTAAATGCAGGCTTGAGAGAAACAAGTACTTTTCTGGCCATGGTGGGTGGTAAAGACATTGAGCATATAAGAATTAATTGTAACTGATCAAAGGTAAGTGTGCAGAAAACTGAATGTTTTGTGTCCTTCCGGTGACAGTCCTCGTGTACTTGCCAACACCAGTGACCTTGACAGACTACAGCGCCATGATGGCAGAAATGTGCAACAGATTATCAGGTCTTCAGCTGGAAAGTTGAACAAATCTCGGTTTGATTTCTTTTGTTTCCAAGTGTTAATTTTAAAACTATGAAGCTCAGACATTAAATAAAACAGATTCTCTATATTTGCCCATTTATTGCTGATATTCCAAGTGTTGGGGTTAAAGTGGTAGTTTGGGCAGCTGTAAACACCAAATATTAAACCTTTAATGAAAGCCTGAGCTGTTCCTAGCCAAGATCAGCACTGGGCATGCCGACAAGCAGAAAAAACAGGTGCGGGAAAACCAAACAGTCATTTGGTGTGTGTGTGGGTTGTACAGGTCGGGGAGGTGGCCCGACGGGTTGGAAGGAGCGGGAAAAGCTGCAGGGGAGGCATGACTGAGGCGGAGGAGACGGCGGCCAGGCGACCCAGGGACCAGGCATCCTGATGGAGGAGGTGCATGAGCCAGCAGGAGAGGATGAACCCCCTGGTGACCGGAGGGACACCCTGCGGGCCGAGTTTGGAGGACACCGAGGTAGGGTGCTGTTGTGTTCTAGAGGAAAGTACTGAGCTTTGAGAAGGCTGGCAAGACAGTAAAATGGGCCACCTGACCCAATTTTTCTTGTATAAAGTTAAACAGTAATGTTTTTTCCCTTCACAGAGAACGAAAGAAAATTGCTGAAATGAACCCTCACGCTGTGACAGAATTCCAACATGAGCTGGCCCCAACTGTTTCATGTGCTGTTATAGATTATTGCAATTGTAGTGTTCGACAGACAGCACCTTAAGCAATAATGAATTACTTTCTACCATTCCAAGATCAAGTAAAGGAAAAAAAAATGTTTCTGTATTTTGTCTACATAGCTTTTTGTTGGAGACTTTGTGTGGCCGAGGACTTGTGGGAAGCTGTGTCCAGTCTTCATCAGCCAATCACAGTGTGGAAAGGTCTAAAACACTACTGCTTCGGTCTTAGAGGGATTCCTCCCAGCCCCGGCCCCCCTCCAATCTGCCTTACCCCTCCCCCTTCTGCCCAGTGTGCATGCCAGGCACCAGCTGTGTCTGGTTGTAGTTCAGGGCTCACATTCATCTGTTTCCCACGTGTTTTTCCTTGGGTTAAGGAGTTGTTCATCACATGCACCCAAACTGTCATCATCACACTTGACATCACAAACTGTCATCACACACTTGACATCACCAAAAATGTCGTCATGACACTTGACATCAGCCGGAAGGCAGACATGTCAGCACAGTGCTGTCACTGTGGAGTAAAGGGGTGTCAGGGCTGTGGAGTAAAGTGTTTTCAGGGCTGTGGAGTAAATGTGGGCAGGGCTGTGGAGTAAATGTGTCAGGGCTGTAGGAGGGAAAGTGTGTCAGGGCTGTGGAGTAAAAGTGTCAGGGGTGTGGCGTAAATGTGTCAGGGCTGTGGAGTAAATGTGTCAGGGCAGTGGAGTAAAGTGTGTCAGGGCTGTGGAGTAAAGTGTGTCGGGGCTGTGGAGTAAAGTGTGTCAGGGCTGTGGAGTAAATGTGTCAGGGCTGTGGAAGTAAAGTGTGTCAGGGCTGTGATGGACTGTGGAGTAAAGTGTGTCATGGCTGTGGAGTAAAGTGTGTCAGGGCTGTGGAGTAAAGTGTCAGGGTGTGGGAGTAAAATGTGTCAGGCTGTGGAGTAAAGTGTGTTCAGGGCTGTGGCGTAAATGTGTCAGGGCTGTGGCGTAAATGTGTCAGGGCTGTGGAGTAAATGTGTCAGGGCATGTGGGTAAATGTGTCAGGGCTGTGGAGTAAAGTGTGTCAGGGCTGTGGAGTAAAGTGTGTCAGGGCTGTGGAGTAAGTGTGTCAGGGCTGTGGAGTAAAGTGTGTCAGGGCTGTGGAGTAAAGTGTGTCAGGGCTGTGGAGTAAAGTGTGTCAGGGCTGTGGAGTAAATGTGTCAGGGCTGTGGAGTAAATGTGTCAGGGCTGTGGAGTAAAGTGTGTCAGGGCTGTGGAGTAAAGTGTGTCAGGGCTGTGGAGTAAATGTGTCAGGGCTGTTCTCAGGTCTCCAGCAGATGGTCCGTTTGCCTTTGTTGGGAGCAGAAGCATCTTGCCTGACTGATGTGGTCATGGGATCAATTCCCAACCCAGCGGGGTTTTTTTTTCTTCAGGGATAATGGACTGTCAGGGATACGAACTGCATTTAGTAATTTGTCATGGTCTAGGGGAGTATTGAAAGGAATGTTTTGGTGGGGGGTTATCTATTGACTAGGACTGTTCAGTAGTATGTGTACAATGAAGTGAGGGGGGGGGGGGGGGGGGATCAAGAAACTGAAATGTGTAATTGTTTTATTTGACTTGACTCTAAACAAGTACATGGAACTTCAGCCCATAATTGCATGCTAAAAATGTGTTATCACATTTACATCTGAAAAAAATGATTAACAAGTGGTCAGTGGAGCTCAGATACAGATACATAAAGTTGAGCATTTTGTATGCAGAGGCTTATTCTCTGAAAGGTGGTAGTGTACTAATGAAGAGGTGCAGCATAATAACACTGAAACTCAGTCCATGTATGAGTGTTTAAAAGCACTGTGTCATCCATGTTCAGGCCTTGATGACTCAACACGAGGCCCTCACCAGGACTTTGCCCAGCTGGAGCTGGACTTCAACGAACTGCTGAAGGAGAAGGAGCGGCTGGAGGCCAGGCTGCAGACCGGGGAAGAGCCCGCCACCTCTCAGACCACATCGTCATCCTCGGACCCCAGTCCACCGGACATGAAGGTGCTGACAGAGGAGCGGGACCTGTTGATCGCCGAGCGAGACCAGCTGGAACTGACCATCCAGGAGCTGTCCCGGGAAAACGCAGGGCTGGAAGAGGAGCTGGAGACGGCCAGGGCCAGACTGGCGCAGGGTGACGAGGACGCTGCGGTCGGCGTGAGTCAGTTGGAGAATAAGGTCAAGGAGCTGGCCAAGGAGAACGCCGAGCTGGAGGAAGAGCTGGCCAACACCCAGGACACCATCGCTGACCTGGAGGCACAGGTGGAGGCCAGAGCGGGTTTGGCGGGCGAGGATGGCGACGTGGAGATGTGGAAGGCCAGCATAGCCCAGCTGGAAACCACGGTGTCGGAACTGTCGCAGGAGAACGCCGGTCTGGAGGAGGAGTTGGAAAGCGTGAAGGCTCAGCTGGATCGCTCCCAGGAAGCGCTGGAGAACCGCATGTTGCTGGAGGGATGAGCAGCCCGGCAGGGGACACCACCCTCGCCGTGCTACAGAAAGAGAAACAGTCACTGGCTGAAGAAGTTGAGCAGCTGAAGCAGCACGTGTCTCAGTTGTCTGTGAACGGGGAGCTGGAAGCGTCGGCCTCCATCCTCACGGTCGGCAGCGGTGGGAAGGAAGAGCAGCAGTCACTGCAGAGTATCAGCCAGCTGCAGCAGGAGAACTGGCGGCTGCAGAAGGAAATGGACGCTTTGCAGGCACAGCTGGCCACAGTGACTGTGGAGGAAGGTGGGAAAGGGGCGGCGTCGCTGAACGGCGTGTTGAAAGACGGAGAGAGGATACCACGGAGGGATCAGGGGGATGGAGCGACGGACATGAATCAGTTGGAGGAACATGTTTCCCAACTACAGCAACAGTTGTCGGTAAGTTAGAGTCATGTGTCAATGACTGTGTTTATACAGTAGTTGTATGGTAAGTTAGAGTCATGTGTCAATGATTGTGTTTATACAGTTGTATGGTAAGTTAGAGTCATGTGTCAATGACTGTGTTTATACAGTAGTTGTATGGTAAGTTAGAGTCATGTGTCAGTGATTGTGTTTATACAGTTGTATGGTAAGTTAGAGTCATGTGTCAATGACTGTATTTATACAGTTGTTGTAACTTAAAGTCCAGTGTTAATGATCGCGTTTATACAGTTGTTGTATGGTAAGTTGGAGTCCTGTGTTAATGATTGTGTTTATACTGTTGTTGTATGTAAGTTAGAGTCCTGTGTTAATGACTGTGTTTATACTGTTGTTGTATATATGTAAGTTAGAGTCATGTGTTAATGACTGTGTTTATACTGTTGTTGTATATATGCAAGTTAGAGTCATGTGTTAATGACTGTGTTTATACTGTTGTATATATGTAAGTTAGAGTCATGTGTTAATGACTGTGTTTATACTGTTGTTGTATGGTAATTTAGAGTCATGTGTTAATGACTGTGTTTATACAGTTGTTGTATGGTAAGTTAGAGTCATGTGTTAATGACTGTGTTTATACTGTTGTTGGTAAGTTTAGAGTCATGTGTTAATGACTGTTTATACAGTTGTTGTATGGTTAGTTAGAGTCATGTGTTAATGACTGTGTTTATACAGTTGTTGTATGGTAAGTTAGAGTCATGTGTCAATGACTGTGTTTATACAGTTGTTGTATGGTTAGAGTCATGTGTCAATGACTGTGTTTATACAGTTGTAGTATGGTTAGTTAGAGTCATGTGTTAATGATTGTGTTTTTTTCAGTTGTATGGTAAGTTAGAGCCCTCCGGGGGTTGCGACCTTGTCGTGGTCGGAGGGCTTGCGCGGTCCAGTGATCCCTTAGGCTTTGCTGGCGGGGGCATCAATACTTGGAGATAGGCTGGTTTTTTCAAACTGCTTCTAGGCCTGTGAAGTCGAGATGCTGCCTGGCCTAAGCGTAACGTGGTAAGGAGTTGATGCCCCTGGTAGGGCTTCCCATGTCAGATAGGCTAAGGGTGAGGATCCTGACTAAGAGTAACCCGCCTTTCTCCTTTTCTTGTTTTCTGCCTTTCTTATTGGGCCCTTTTCTATCTTCGTCTCCCCTTCAAGTCTTCTTTTCCACATCCTTTTCTCTCTGTGGTCTCCTTAAGATCCGCCGCGTTTGCCGTGCGGTGCGACCTGTGTCGGAGGGGAATGAGATCCTGGTGATTGAGGGGCCAGTGCTTGAGGAGGCCGGTGCTCTCAACACATCACTTTGGCTCGGACCTCTCCTAGACAGGGAGTACACTTTGCCGGGTGTACTAATCGGCTCCCCTTCTTGGGGCTGGGTCAAGACAGGCAGTTCCCCTGCTGGCCAAGTGAACCCCTGCAGTGCTCAGCTCTCTGTTCCCGGGAGTTGAGCATGATCAGGGGGGATAGGGTTGGTGGTTTCTGTTTATCGTACGTCTCTCCTGAAGCCTGGAAGGGGTCAAGACATTGGTTTCTTGGCCCTGGCCCCTTAGTTGGACTCCAAGGTGGGTGGGTAAGGGAGAGATGAAACATAATAAAATAAATATGGCTTTTTCTAAAAACATCCCCCCAAAAGAAGAGGAAGGCAGCATCCCCTATTTCAGGGGATCTTTATTCAGATAGTGATTCAGATACAGAGGTAAGACAGAGGACAGGTTTCTGGGCTTCCTGGCTTGTGATGGAAGGGACGGAGCAGGAAAGACCCATTTCAGCTCTGAGTCCTTTCGCCATACAGAAGGGCTTTCAAGGTTTAGCAGGTGACCCTCAGTCCATCAAAAGGTTGCGGAATGGCTCGTTTCTGATTCAATGTAGATCAAAAAAACAATCCGAACAGCTGCTGAGGGCAACAAAGCTCGTGGACAGGGAGATCAGGGTGACTCCCCATAAACAGTTGAATTCGTCGAAAGGAGTGATTCGCTGCCGAGATTTAACAGGTGTCTCAGAGGCAGAGATCAAGACGGAACTGGCGTCCCAGGGTGTGACGGAGGTGCACAGGGTGACGGTAAAAAAAGGTGCAGAAAGAGTGGCCACCAACACCCTCTTTCTGACATTCTGCAACCCTGTGCTGCCTCCGGTCATCAAAGTCGGTTACTTGAACGTTCGAGTCCAGTTGTATGTTCCGTCCCCGTTGAGGTGCTTCAGATGCCAGAGGTTTGGCCATGTCAAAGACCGCTGTTCTGGGCAGGAGGTGTGCGGTGTTTGCTGCAAGGCAACCCATGATGGGCCGTGTAAAGACCCGGCACATTGTGCTAACTGCGGTGGCGACCATCCCTCCTCTTCAAGAAACTGTCCTCTTTGGATTCAGGAATCCACTATACAACGCATCAAAACAGAAAAGAAGATCTCGTTTTTGAAGCCCGGAAACAGGTTGTTGGCAGTCAGACGCCAACAGCTTCTTCATATGCTTCGGCCGTAAAGACAGTTCCCACAGTTCCTACTCGGTCAGTCTGCTGCCAGACTGATGAATTCATGTTTTCTAAGACATTGCAAGGAAGAATTGTCAACTCTGGTGGAAGCAGGTCCACCACCTCCCAACCCAAAGTGAATGCCTCTGGTGGAGGCAAAAAATCCGCCACCCCTCAGACTGCCCAGCAGTCTACAACATCTGCTGCTGGGCAGATTAAAAAACCGGCACTCACACCTCGAACTCCTCTGTCCAGTGCCCGTGCGGGCAAGGGAGTTCAATCCAGTGTGGAGATGGTGGAGATGAGGAAGAAACCTCCACCGTCTCCCAAATCCAGACCTTCTTCACCTGTTGGCAAGTCTGCCAGCAGGTCTGAAGATGCAAACAGTCTGGTACAACTCTCAAATAAATTTACACCTTTAGAAGCAGACGTTGAGGAGGAGATGACTTGATCTCTCTCCTTTTCGCCCTC
Organism: Conus ventricosus; assembly: GCA_018398815.1. Lineage (NCBI taxonomy): Eukaryota > Metazoa > Mollusca > Gastropoda > Neogastropoda > Conidae > Conus > Conus ventricosus. The sequence continues at coordinate 5,016,270 of CM031608.1, forward strand.
TGCACCATGGATAGTACAGTATTCCATTGGAATATCCGTGGACTAAATTCCAACTTCGAGGAGCTGCAGCTTCTGTGTCAATCTATAAAACCTTCCGTCGTGGCTCTTCAGGAAACTCAAATTCAAAGCCAGAAGACCTTCACTCTTTCTGGCTTTAATATTCTTTCAAAACCTGCACAACCATCCACGTTGGGACGGTCGGGCGGTGTTGCCCTTCTCATACACAAAACTCTACTGTATAGTCCTGTCGCTCTGTCTACCTCCCTTCAGGCTGTAGCTGCGAGAGTCACTCTCCACAAGACTGTGACAATCTGTTCCCTTTATCTTCCACCTTCTGTCCCGGTTTGTCGTCAGGACCTTGTCAGTCTGATAAGAGAACTTCCTCGACCTTTTTTGCTGTTGGGTGACTTTAACGGTCACAATCCTCTTTGGGGTAGTGTCAGTACGTCATCCAGAGGTCTGCTAATTGAGGATGTCCTTTCGGATTTGGATTTGTGTTGTCTGAACGACGGATCTGCAACTTACCTCCACTCTTCCACAGTTCACTTTCGTGTTTAGATTTGTCGGTTTGTGACCCCTCGCTGGTCCTGGACTATGAGTGGTCTGTCCATGACGATCTGCACGGAAGTGACCATTTCCCTGTCCTTCTACAACCCGTAATAACTGAACACGTCTTTGTCTCTCAACATCTAAATTATAAGAAAGCAAACTGGGATCTGTTTGCAGCCACTATTTCTAAGGAATTCCAGGACACTGATTTTTTTTCAGAGTCCGGACCCAGCAGAATCTCTGACTAATACTGTGATCAAATGTGCTAAAGCCTGTATTCCAGTGTCTTCCGATAAACTTCAAATGCCAAAAAACCCTGGTTCGATTCAGACTGCCAACAAATTTTCAAAGTTCGAAAACGGGCTCAGCGTCGGGTATACCAACGACCTTCGGGTCCCAACGCTCGAGCCCATCAGAAACTCCGTGCTAAATCGAGACACACTTTTAAAATCAGTAAACGTCGGTCCTGGAGAAGCTTCTGCTCCAGGCTGACATCGAAAACTTCCAAGAAAAAAGTGTGGAACATCATTAAGAAAATCAAAGGGAAGAACACCTGTCCCACTGTGAACCATCTCAAGTTTTCGGACTCTTTAATAACGGAGAAAAAAGCAGTTGCTAATCTGCTTGCTTCAACCATTGAAAAGAATTCCTCCTCTTCTAACAAATCAGCCACTTTTGTCAAAAACAAAGCCCTTAAAGAAAAATCACCCTGCAACTTTTCGTCAGACAACATGGAAGACTACAATCTTCCTTTCACGTTAAACGAACTGAAATCTGCCTTACTCTCTTGCAGCGATTCCTCTCCAGGTCTAGATGAAATCCATTATCAACTGTTGAAACATCTTCCGCAAGAAGGTCTGAACATACTGCTACAGGTATACAACCATGTGTGGACTACAGGTTTCTTTCCACCCTCTTGGCGAAATACCCTCATTATTCCCATCCCCAAACCTGGAAAAGATCTTTCTAATCCATCAAACTACCGTTCCATAGCTTTGACCAGCTGTGTCTGTAAATTGATGGAGAAAATGGTCAATGCTAGGCTCATGTGGAAACTGGAAACCGATGGCCTTTTGGCGAAAGAACAGTGTGGTTTCCGCAAACATCGGACTACAGTTGACCATTTGATTCGTCTGGAATCTACACTTCGGAACGCCTTTTTGAACAGACAGCATGCAGTGGCAATTTTCTTTGACTTGGAGAAGGCCTACGATACCACCTGGAAGTCGGGGATACTTCATGATCTCCATGATCTGGGTTTTCAAGGTCATCTTCCGCTTTTCATTCAAAATTTTTTGGCAGAACGACAGTTTCAGGTCCGGGTTGGCACCACTCTCTCTGATGTCCACGAGCAGGAGTTGGGTGTTCCACAGGGGAGCATACTGTCTCCTGCCCTCTTTAGCATTAAGATCAACAACATTGTTCAATCAGTTCAGCAGGGTTCATACTGCTCATTGTTTGTGGATGATTTCGCTGTCTACGCAACTGGAAGCCTGTACCCGAGTGTCCAGCGCAGGCTCCAGCTTTGCGTGGATAAAATCCATCAGTGGGCGGATGAAAATGGTTTCACCTTTTCTGCTACAAAAACACAGTGTATTCACTTCCATAATTTCCGTCAGTTTTTTCCAGATCCTGAACTTCAAGTAGGGAAATCTCCCATTCCAGCTGTCAAAGAGGCCAAATTTCTAGGGGTTATTTTTGACCAGAAACTTAACTTTCTCAGCCACATCAAAAACCTCAAAATTGCTTGCCAGAAAGCACTGAATATTCTGCGGGTCGTAGCACACACCGACTGGGGCGCTGATAAGAAAACTTTGCTGCACCTCTACAGAGCCTTGGTCCGTTCCAAACTGGACTACGGTTGTGCTGTCTACGGCTCCGCAAGATCGTCTTACCTCAAACTCTTGGACCCTATCCACCATCAAGGGCTTCGTCTCTGTCTTGGAGCGTTCCGCACCACCCCTGTGTACAGCCTGTACGCAGAGGCAGGTGAACCTTCACTGTCCAACCGCAGGCTGAAACTGTCTTTGAATTATTATATCCGACTGTTCTCAGAACCGCAGAATCCTGCCTATGACTGTGTCTTTGACCCTCCGTTCCAAAGTAAGTTTGAAAACAACCCGAAATGTATTCCACCGTTTGGTCTTCGTATGCGGCCTCACGTGCGGAATGCAGGTCTAGACCTAGGAGTTGTGTCCGATTTTTCCAAGTTTCTGGATCAACCTCCGTGGACCTTTTTCACACCAGAGATTCGTTTTGATCTTGCAGCTTTTCGCAAAGAGTCTACCAGCTCTCTGGCGTACAAGGCATTGTATGCTGACCTCTGTTCGAAATTCCCATCCTATCAAAAAGTTTTCACTGACGGTTCCAAGTCTGAAGATGGAGTGGCCTGTGCAGCTACTGCCCTGGGGCACCTTCTCAGATACTGTTGGAACATATACATTCAGATGCTTCTGTCTATTCTGCTGAACTTACTGCTCTGGTTCTGGCTTTGAAGATAATCTCACACTCTTCGAAGAGGGACTTTCTGGTTCTGTCGGATTCGCTGTCAGCTTTGGAGGCCATAGCTGGCCGCAACCTTCAGCATCCAGAACTTTTACATTTCTTTGAACTTTTTAGCAAGTTGAAAGCGGACGGTTACAACATTAGTCTGGCTTGGGTTCCTGGTCATGTTGGCATCGGCGGGAACGAAATGGTTGATCGTTTAGCCAAGAACGCCACAAGAGAGAAACTGTCCAACATTTATATCCTCTGCTCAGATGTGAAACCCAAAATTAACGATTATGTGAGAGACCTCTGGCAGGAGGATTGGAACACACAGACTAGTAACAAACTCTTTCAGATCCGTCCAAACCTTAAGGACTTCCTCCCATCTACGTCGGGGGGTCGTAAAGAGGAAACGGTTCTGTGCCGGCTGCACACCGGCCATTCGTATTTTACCCATTCCTACCTTTTAAAGAGTGAAGAAGCTCCGTGGTGCATTCCATGTCATGCGCCACTCACAATGAAACATGTTCTTTTAGAGTGTTGGGACTTGCACGATGTGAGACACAAACATTTTACAGCGGAGTCCATGAAGATCCTGTTCAGGGATGTCCCGCCTGACGTGATCCTTGAGTTTTTGAGAGAGATTGACATTTTTCATCTGATGTAAGATTTTATGGAGGAAAGATTTTTAACGAAGTTTCTGGTGCGTTTCTAGACGATGTCATTTAATGAGATGTGTGAAAGTTTTTTTTTTTTTTTTTTTTTTCAAATGACTGGTGAGTTGATTTTAACGTGGTGACAGCCCTGATGTGGCCCTTTGCGGTCGGCTGGGCTATAAGCAACATTATCTTATCTTATCTTATGGTAAGTTAGAGGCATGTATTAATGATTGTGTTTATACAGTTGTTGTATAGATCTGGAAATCCTGCTGGCCCCGGTAATTGACAGCAGAGGTCACCATACCCTCTGAGGTCGGATGTACATACTGACATGTGACATTTTGATTTGTGCATGATGTGCTGCTGTGTGTGCATTAATGGTGTGTGTGTGTGTGTGTGTGTGTGTGTGTGTGTTAGAAATAAAGATATGAGGGCAAACATTTAAGTTTGAGCTTTCAGTGATCTCTGTTGACTGTCAGGGGCTACGGGTATATATGGATCAACATTTTTAAGATAAGGTTTCTGTTGTCTCATTTCTGTTTTGCTTTATTTTCACAAATGGTTATATTTTCATATTGTAATCAGCAAATATCAGTTTGTTTGTTTTTTGTTAATTTTTGCCAAAATCCTCAGTTCAAAGGAAATTGTGGTCCATTTCTGTGAAACCTGTTTAAACTGTTCAGCTGTCCTGTTTGTGTCTTAACTGTTGTGCTGTCCTGTTTTAGTCTAAATAAACTCATGTGCTGTCCTGTTGGTGTGTAAACTGTTGTGCTGTCCTGTTTTAGTCTAAATAAACCATATGCTGTCCTGTTGGTGTGTAAACTGTTGTGCTGTCCAGTGTTGTGTCATAAACTAATGTGCTTCCTGTTGTGTCTAAACTGTTGTGCTGTCCTGTGTGTGTCTTGACTTGTGCTGTCCTGTTTGTGTCTTGACTGTTGTGCTGTCCAGTTGTGTCTTGACTATGTGCTGTCCTGTTGTGTCTTGACTGTTGTGCTGTCCTGTTGTGTCTTGACTGTTGTGCTTCCTGTTTGTGTCTTGACTGTTGTGCTGTCCTGTTTGTGTCTTGACTGTTGTGCTGTCCTGTTTGTGTCTATTTGTGCTGTCCTGTTTGTGTCTTGACTGTTGTGCTGTCCTGTTTGTGTCTATTTGTGCTGTCCTGTTTGTGTCTTGACTGTTGTGCTTCCTGTTGTGTCTGATGTTGTGCTGTCCTGTGTGTGTCTTGACTGTTGTGCTGTCCTGTTTGTGTCTTGACTGTTGTGCTGTCCTGTTTGTGTCTTGACTGTTGTGCTGTCCTGTTTGTGTCTTGACTGTTGTGCTGTCCTGTTTGTGTCTTGACTGTTGTGCTGTCCTGTTTGTGTCTTGACTGTTGTGCTGTCCTGTGTGTGTCTTGACTGTTGTGCTGTCCTGTTGGTGTCTTGACTTGTGCTGTCCTGTTTGTGTCTTGAATTTGTGCTGTCCTGTTTGTGTCTTGACTGTTGTGCTGTCCTGTTGTGTCTTGAACTGTTGTGCTGTCCTGTTGTGTCTGACTGTTGTGCTGTCCTGTTTGGTGTACAAAATAGGTTGTTCTCCCCTCCCCTTGGTTTCTTCCTCATCTTTCATAGTAACTTGATACTGTAGCCCGACAATAAAGGATGGCTGATCAGTGATGTGTCTTGTGTGTCAGGATCTGGAGCAGCTTCACACAGACACCATCAACACCTACAGGACTCACCTGTTGAGTGCTGTGCAGGTAAACCGCACTTTCTCTCTCTTTCCCTACATCTCTCTCTCTGTCTCTCTTTCTCTTTCTGTCTCTCTCTCTTCTCGTCCATGAAACAGTTATTCCCAGACCCAAATCGTGAGTTTGTCTGTGCGTTCCTCCCGGCCTGCATTTTAAGGATTCCTAGGTTAACATTTTTAACTATATACTCAAATGTGAAAAGGAAAGGTTGTTAGTACCACAAGACAATACAGACAAACAGATTACAGGATAAAACAGGATGCGTTTCAACCTCTTGGGTCTTCTTCAGGCAAAAAAAAAACCCACAAAAACCAACATTTAGGACCTGTAGTGAAAATGAAGAATGAGCAACCACTTATCGGCTCATATTCAGCACAAAATGGTAGTTGAATCAACATTGTCCATTTAAAATTTTGCTTCAATTTCTGCCTTCAGTCACCTCATTTTGAAACTCGGTACTCAAGACAAAAGTGATACAGGCATGAAATATTGCCTCAGGTGGGCTGCCATGTGATGACCTGACTGGGATTGCAACAACATCGTGGTTGTGGGACTGACAGGCTAAGCCATAAGTGACTGACTGGAAGTGCTGAATTGGGCAGCGTGGGAGTAATGCATGGGTGAAACTTCTTCAGTCTGAGGACAGAATCCGTTTATGAAATTATTCGGGACGGAATTTTCCGTTTTTCGTAAATCTGAAAAAAAAGAAGAAAAAAAAGTTTTTCAAAACAGTCTCTAAAATTGCGCAAATTACGTATTGAGTGCGTCTTACCATAAAACAGAAGTGCCGAATCGGAAGTACTCTTAATTTTAGAGAACAAAGATAAACACCATTTGCCAAAATCTAGATTTCGAGTCTGGAGTTCGTTGGAAACCGTGAAAATGTCTTATCTTAAAGAAGATGATTCTGTTGAGGAGATCAACGCTGGCATCACTAATATGTGACGATGGGCTTAGCTGAACGAAATAGATGATGAAAAACAACAACATCGTGTTTGGTGTTTGAAAACGAACAAACCTGGTGTAGCGTTTTGCCGCGTGTGCAACTCGGACCTCAAGTATGGATCAAATGGAAAGTCTCGGCTAGCAAAGCATGCCAGAAGTCCGGACCATATTAAAAGCATGAAGGGAAGAATTTCAGTAAAATCTTTTCCATGCCCCCCCCCCTGTAGTGACACACACACAGACACACGCACACACACACACACAAAGATGGATGTAAGGCAGAGAGAGAGAGAGACATAATAGTATGAAAAAAAAATTTAAAGAAAGAAAAAAAAAACATAAAAGAAAAATAAATATGAGGGTTAGTTTTCTGGAAAAAGAAAGGGAAAACTACTAAAGGTTCTATTTCTTCCATGTAATAAGATGGGTTAGTTTTGGAAGTATATTGGAAACTCTCTATTAAGACCTTAGGAAATGCAGAGATTTGTGATCTTAACATGAAACATGGATTTTTTAAAAGAAGTAAGAAGATAGGTAATTTAACAGACAGTTTGATGGAACTGTCACAGAATTCAGAGTCACTTTAGAGAGGAAGTCTTATTAGGGAAGGTCTAAATAGAGAGGTTTCACTGCACTGTATTTCAAACACACCAATAAAAAAAAAATTTTTAAACCCACTTCATGTATGGGAAACTGTCATATAAGCAATAAATATGTGTTTCAAACAAGGCCTCAGTTCCAAATTTCCTTTCACCAGTGGCCACGAAAATTGCCTGAATTTTAAAAAAAAAAATCAATTTCAGCCGGGGGCTTTACCCTCCCTCCGCCCCCCACCAGGGTGCTGCCCCTGGACCCCGCCAGGGGCGGAGGCAGCTCCTGGACCACCTTTCAGTTTTTCAATTTTTTTTCCAGTTTCACCCATGGTAATGGCTGAGACAGGCCGTGGAAACATGGCTGGGAGGTATTCAGCACAGTGAACACAAAATGCAGTCATGATGAACATAGCGAGGGAAAGAAAGAAGCAGCTTGAAATCTGTGTAATGTTTGCCTGCAGGAGTCGGTTTATGTTCAGCTGGGGCTTACGTGAATGTTTCTGGCTGCTGTTATTTATTAGGTGTTTTTTTGGGTTTTTTAAATAACCCTTGCGTCTGAACCCAAGGTCTTACCAGCATGGCTCACCCTCACTCCCCACCTTTGATTTGCCTGCATAGACAGAAGGGTTTACAGCCGTCTAGGAGAGATCGAGCAACAGCAAAAACGAAAACAAATGCCTAAAGTTGGCTCTGAACAGGTACCACTGAACCCCACTGAAAGGTCTCGGTGGCAGTGCTGTGTCTCCACTGGTGGGTTGCCTCATGACAGCCAGAAAGTGACTGCTCCTGACGTACCTGGGTATGCCTGTGTGTGGGGAGGTTGGAATGAGTGGCATGAGAAGAATGCCACTGATGAGGCATAGATGACATGGCAACCAGATTTTGTTGCTATTGTTGAAAAATTTGATGGATTGGATAGACTGGGTGCTGTGCAGTGTATGTTGTTAAAAAGTTTGATGGATTGGATAGACAGGGTGCTGTGCAGTGTATGTATTGCACAGGGGAAAAGAGCTGTAGTGTGTTTACTGTACAGGGACAGTGATCTACCTAATAGTTATAAATGTATGTTGTGTTGGGGAAAAGAGTTGATAGTGTGTGTACTGTACAGGGACAATGATCTACCTAATACAGGGTCGAACTTTAATTAAGGACCACCCCGAAAAAAGGCCCTTTCTTTTTAAATTGGCCAAAAATACAAGCAATGCATTTTTTCGAAGAATTCGACTGGGAAAGGTTTAAGGGGTTAACAGAGTATTCCGCAAAGCTTGCGAAAGCTGTCTTATTGTCACGTGCGGCCTGTAGAGGGGGGTTTAAAGTTGCAGATTGTTGTCAAAATTGCTTGTTTTTTAAGCAAGAGTGAACACTGCTTCAAACGGTTTTGCACTGAAATTCCAAATGCACGTGCAAAAACCAATGCATTGCAGAGCATTTTACTGACTGGAATGCCCCTAAAAGCAGCCCAACGTGCATAATTCTTCATAACACAAAAATGCCTCCAAGACGCAAGCTGTCTGATTTTGACCGGACCCGGGCGATTGCATGGCTGCAGGATCGAGTTAGCGTTCGAAAAGTGGCCAGAAGACTACAAGTGTCCCACTCCGTCATCATTCGGCTGAGAGAACGTTTTCAAGCCAATGGAACTGTCAAAGAGAGACCCCGTCCAGGCCAGCCAAAGAAGACCACTGCAAGAGATGACAGGTTCATCCGCAGACATGCTCTTCGGACCAGGACCACCACCTCCAACACCATCAGGCGTCGGCTCCAAGCTGCCACTAACACAGCAGTGTGTGAGATGACCATACGGCGGCGCCTCAATGCTGCCAACCTTCGAGCAAGGCGCCCAGTCCGGAAACCAAAACTGACTGCGGCCCACCGGGCACGTCGCCTGGCCTGGTGCACAGCTCATCGAACATGGACTCGGGCTCAATGGCGGATGGTGCTTTTTACCGATGAGTCCAAATTCCAGTTGAAGCCACGAGATGGACGCATTCGGGTGGCGGCGTCCCAGGGAGCAGCTGGCAGATGACGTCATCAGACCTGTTTACTTTACGCCTTTGGCGTAATAAATCACGATTTCAAACCTCCAATTACGCCATTACGCCTTCAAACATTAAATTCCGCCACGCGATCGCCAAAACTACACTTTTCGAAAGCAATCATTCTCGTCGGTTCAACAACGCGATGGCCCGTTCACTCACTGTGCCGCCTGCGAAAGTTACAGTGTTCAGTTATTCCTTCATATCAGTGTAACCGAAAGCCAGCATTGCGGGCAGGCATGAGGTTGAACGTTTTAGTAAGGGAGATAACTTTCGCGGGTTGACATCATTATCAAAGATGGTGTCAAAACGTGCTCAGCATGAGACAGACGACGATTCTGATTGCCGTGTTACGGAAGAAACAGTTTCCTGAGAAACCAAAAAAGGCACGAGTTACTCAAAAATACCGCCAGGTATACCATGACAAGTATAACTGTCTTTTCCCATCAAGAAAAGGGCCGAGATATGTGCATTGTAGCATATGCAAGTCGACTTCAGCTGTGAACATGTCGGAATGTTCGATTGTAAGAGACATGTGGGCACGGCTTCTCACAAGCAGTTCATCGTTCCAGTGCTGCCTGTGAGAGAGTGTTTTCCATGGTGAGGAAAAACTGCACAGAAGCAAGATCTTCACTGCTGCCAGAGACAACTGAAGCTCTAATGGTGTTAAAAGGACAACCAGGCGAATGCAGGGAGATGTCAGACAAGGACTTGGTTCAGCTGATATCAGCCTACTACAATTCTTTAAAAGCTTAGAGAACATTTCTCTCTCTCTCTCTCTCTCTCTCTTCTCTTTTTCCTCTCTTTTTTCATGCTTGGCAGTGGGGGTGGAGGCACTGGCAGAGTGACTGATTGTGTATTTGTGTGAGAACATTTGCTTCCAGGATTTGTACACAAGGGACTTTCTGAAGACTTCAGATGTGTGTGTGTGTTTTTTTTTTTTATCATTTTAAATACATTATTTATTTGGTATCCTCCAACTTGGCAGACATCCTTTGACCAAGTAAAGTGGTTCCAATGGCAGTTGGTGAGTTTTAATTTGTTTTTGTTATATTTTGAGTTGAATTTTCATGGTCATAATGATGAAATTTAACCTTAGAATGTGCACCAGATTGCACCATTTTGCTTCCCCCAAAAAAATTTTCCGGGGGGGGGGGGGGGGGCATGCCCCCCGGACCCCCCTAGCTATCTCGGCGCTTCGCGCCTTCGATTACACTTTCCCCCATAAGATTACACTTTTCAGTATTTGGGATTACACTTGGTAGCCAAGGGGTAAACAGGTCTGCGTCATCCAGGAGGTCGTCGCTTTTGGGGGTGGCTCCGTCATGGTATTGGGGGAGGGGGGCATCAGCAGTCACCACAAGACTCCCCTGTACCATGTGGATGGCAACCTGAACGGCCAACGCTACCTGCAGGAGATTTTACGGCCTTTGGTTGTCCCAGCACTCCAGCAGATTGGGGCTCAGGCTGTCTTCATGGACGATAATGCCACCCCACATCGTTGTCGAGCCGTGAACACTTTTGTGGTGCAAGCTGGCATCACCAGGATGCCATGGCCGGCAAACAGTCCGGACATGAACCCTATTGAGAACATCGGGCGAGCTTGGGAGGAGAGTTCAAGAAAATCACCCTGTTCTGGCAAATCGACAGGAGCTTCTTCTTCCTAAAATACTGGTTCACTCAAAAACGAGTAGGTCACCAGCGCGCATGTTAAAAAGTAAAATAAAATAACATAAAATAGTGCGACTCAGACTGTTGGCCCCTGGAGCAAATTTGGCAACAAGGGTCGCACTCGATATACCTGCAGCAGGAGTGGGCAAACCTCCCCCAGGCACTCATTACAAGAACAGTCGACACCATGAGGCAGCGCTGTGTGGATTGTGTGGCAGCACGAGGGGGGCACACTCGGTTTTGATCAGACTGTAAAGAATCTTTTTGTGAATGTCATTTTGGGGGTAGTCTCATTCAGGCTCCCCTGTCTAATCAGAAAGAATGATTTTTTCGATGAAAGTGACAAAATGTTGTTCACTGATAATGAAATTAAACATTTATAAAGTTTCTGTCGTTTGTCGGTTTTTCTTTCTCTGTTTTGTGAGACTGTGTATAAGTGGTCCTTAATTAAAGTTCGACCCTGTAGTTATAAATGTATGTATTGCATAGGGGAAAAGAGCTGATAGTGTGTGTACTGTACAGGGACAATGATCTACCTAATAGTTATACATGTATGTTGTGTAGGGAAAAGAGCTGATAGTGTGTGTACTGTACAGGGACAATGATCTAATAGTTACGTATATTGTGCAGGGATCAACAGAATTGGTAGTGCGTGTATTGTACTGAGACATAGAACTGTACATTGTACAGGGAATAGAAGAACTGGTGATATGTGTATTGTGCAAGGATATTAAGAAGTGATAGTAAATGTATTGTGCAGGGATGTACACTAGATAACATGTGCGTTGTACAAGGACATGGATCTTACAGTGTGTGTATTTGCAGGGACACATGGACCCGGAGGTGAAAGAGGCCTTACACAGCATAATAGAGATGAGGAGCATGGAACAGTTCTGTTGACACTCTCCACTCACCCCCCTCGCCCTTCATCCCCCTTCCCCATCACCTCGTGTCCAACTCGTCTGCTGTCCACTGTCATGTCCAGTGCCCCACCCTTGTCCAAGGTCAACAGGAATGGTGATGGAATCGTTGCAACACAGTGCCAGAACAATGTATACATTGAACATTGCCTCCTGTCTCTCCTAAATCCATCTGCTGGAGCAGAAGAATGGGTGATAAACCCAGTGTATCGCTGTACGTTTTGCAGGAACACGTGTTCAGGGCATGTTTCCGAGGCACAGGAGATGGCTGTGTGGGACAGATCGTGGTCATTAATGTAGAATAATGCTGTGTTGGCCAGTGCTCGTATGCCAGATGGGAAAGGGTGAGAACACGTGGGTTTTTCATTTTTGGTGTGTTTTTTTTTCTCCATCAATATCAGCCAAAAATATGGTCACAAATAATGAACAGTTAATGACACGGCTATGCGGGGAATCTAGCACTCGTAAACAAGCAAAGGAGTGTTGCGTGGTTGTGCTAGAACACACAAAAGAGGTAAATTATTATTACTGTTGTAGGGATGTTGGGGACATGCAAGCCGTAGCTCACAAGGAAATCAGATCCAGCTTGTCTGGTCCAGCTGCATAAAGCTCTGTTGGAGTGTTCCCACAACACTGGAACACGGCGAGGTGAAGGAACAGGCATGGAGAACGGCGTCAGAGACAGCCCAGCTGCAGGGGAAACCATGGTCACTACGCTGACGCAGGCTGCAGGGGGGGAGTCCCCTGTGTGGTGTGACTCTCAGTTCAGCTACAACAATGGAGTATACCCAGGCCTCTCCTTGGGAAGAGCTGTGAAGTGTGCCAAGTTGTAGGAAATGCCCTTATTCAGGCTTCATCCGTGTACCATCAGCTTGGGAGTCTGTTTTTACTTTGTACGTTTAAGGGAAGAAAATGGGGGCAGCTGTAGGTGATGATTGGTGTTAATTGAAGAACAAGTACATATGTAAATGTTGTTGACCAGTTTTCCACCTCTAGCTTTCGTTTGAGACTGGTCATCTTAGGAATGGTGGTGTAGGGGAGGGGGGGGCTGCAGAATCCTTGTAACTGTGTTGAATATTACAAGTTGGGCTCACTGCTGCAGGTCTGTGGTGTTTGATGGTGGTAAAAGGAAATCTTGTGACTGACCATTTACCAAGGTCATGTAAGGTTCCTTTGTTTGTGACAATCGGTCACATGTCTTGCTGTAGCATGGCAGTGTTCACTGTAAGAAAAGTCACCATTTTCAGAAAGGAAACAGTCAATGCTGTTGCTTTGAATTGCACAATTTGGGATGAAATCATATTTTGTAGAACTGGTGCAATGTATAATGTATTGTGTCAGAACTACTTAGCGGATAACCAAAAATCACTGTATGCCATTGTGTGTAGTTGAAGGGTTTATTTTGTTTGAAAGCTGTAGTCTGTGTTATTCATTTCTCACACCCACCTCCTGTCTTCATAAACCAAAACTAAGTGGCATCCGAGGGAAATTCAGTACAAGAGAAGCAGTCAAAGAAATAAATTCATGTCTGTAATAGGTTGTAAGGTCAGACACTTTGCTTTTCTCTCTGTTTTTCTGTGCTTGTTTACCATACAATAAGGCGCGTCATTTCTTCTACTTTAAGTGTTTGTACAGCAACATTGTTCATTCTCTGCATCAGTTGCAAAATGTTTGCGCTTGAAACTTATGTACCCAGCAAGTGAATTAAGTATGACTTGTAAACCTCACCAAAGATCTTTGCTTATCAAAGTGATAAAACCTTTAGGATAACACGGGTAAGATCGTGAACCAGTACCTCATGGGACAGGTGTGGTCTGCTGTGCTGTGTTGACAATGCCTCGATGTGGATTCTGTTGAAGCAGGTCACTGCTGACCCTGGTGGCCCGGCCCGAGCCATCACAGACATGCCAAAAGATAGAACAGCATAGGGTTCAGTACTTGCCACACTCTGGACTGGGACGGCCCTTCCGTCCAGTCATCCGACCCTAGTGGGTCATTTTTCCCATTTCTGTTCATCCTTATCTCCAAGCTTTTACTCCCCCCCCCCCCTCCCCCCCCCCCCCGCCCTCTCCACTCTACCATGAACAGACTTGGTCATCGTCATGCTTTTGATGCTAGAGAGGCAGTCTTTAGAATAGCCGCCTTCATGCTTTGCCGCTCGCAAGACATGTCCTTCCTGATGTGTTCCATGCATTTTGTACTTGGTGTGAAGCATAGTCTCCATGGCTGAAGGCAGAACAATACGAGGCAGTTGTATAAAACTTCTATTCTGGTTTGCTCTCCTCATTTTGTATTATGATCAGTATTTGAGTCGTCGTCTTCTTTGTTACGTTTGCCATGTTGAGGAAGGGAGTTCATTGGTGAAGAATGCTTGGAGCTGTGACAAACTGGTGGTCCTCAGACTTGAAGCCAGCAGCAGTCATCAAGGTGCATGCAGTTCTGGCTGCTTGCTGCACACATTGTGCATTTGCTAACAGGTGACACTTCTCGAGGTCATTGATCACACCCGTTTCATGTTCTGAAAGGCTCGTCCATATAGAAAACCTGTATTGTACATTTTGGTCAACTGGAAAGTTGTGGTTTTGCAGTTTTTCCAGGCATCTGTCAAGAAAGAAAAATGAAGAGAGATAAATAAATAATGTTTCCTGATGAGTTTCTCATTTGTTTGTCACAGTTTGTTTTGCTTAGCCATTTAATCTTGAGAGTTGCTTCCCTTGTTCAAGCTCTCTTTGGATTGGCGAAGTGTGACATTGGTTGCGCTTCAATCTTGTCATCATTGTGCCTGAAAAAGAGCAGTGGCTGTGGTCCATTGTCTTGAGAAGGTGCACAGCCTCACAAGCCCTAGCAATAACATAAATGCTTGTTAGCCAGCAGATGTAACCACATATGAAAAGTCGCACTCTGCCCCCGACGCTGTGCACCAGAACCCTGATCTGGAATCCTGTCTGCTGGGCTCCATACCTGGCCGTGCATCCTGTCTGCTGGGCTCCATACCTGGCCGTGCAGCAAGCACAGTGTTGTTCACTGGCACTGGCCGTCGATGGGCATCATGTCATAGCCAGTGTGTCATGATAAAGGTGAAAAATTATCAACAGAACATGTTCATACACATTAATTACTCAATATTTATCAAAATTGTTATTGCTCTGTGCACCGTTGCCTGTGAATCTCTGAACTGTTGAATTATGTCATGTTCAGCAGTACAACTTTGCAGAGCAAGATTGCAAAATAGCTCGCTTATTTACCTTGCAGGAGTTTTTGTTAAAACCGATGTCGACACTTGAGCAGAAGGAGATGCCAGTATGGTGTTTCCCCACTTGTTATGACTGATCATGCTGAAAGGTTGTGAAAATAGTGCGTTCATTGTGCTGTGTGGAATTTATCTGAAACTGAAATTATGTCTTGGTTCAGTTAGAGACGTTTGTTTACCCTGGACTATACCCGTTATATGAAAAGGACAACTACGTAATCTTTCTTATGTGTTCTTTGTACAGTACTGCTCTCAAAAGTCTTGCTAAAATGTTTTATTTCATTTTTGTTCTTTTTCTTTTGTCAGCTGTGCAGTGTCCTTATGCTTCATTCTTTCCATTTGTTTTGTTTACACTGCATTTACATCAGTTGTTGATGACTTAAGCACTCTTCTATTGCTTTGTAGTCATGGACATAATGCTTCCAGAAGATATAAAGAACATGGGTACCCGTTTTTTATGTCATCTAAGAAATCCACAATGTGTTGCAGGAAGGGAGAAGCTGGCTTTGAAAAGTGATGTTCACTATTCTTTAACAGAAGGAAAAAAACACTGTTTTTTTGGTGGTCAAGATTGAACCAGCCATGATCAACACATGAAATTCCAACTTGGTAACCCGAGTCAGACTATGGGGCATGTGTGGAACGTTGTCAGAATGGTTCAGTTTAACACTGGCCACAGGTGAGTGCAGGCCTGTGAAGTCTCCCTCAGTGCAGGGGCTGTGTGGAACATTGTCAGAATGGTTCAGTTTAACGCTGGCCACAGGTGAGTGCAGGCCTGTGAAGTCTCCCTCAGTGCAGGGCTGTGTGGAACATTGTCAGAATGGTTCAGTTTAACGCTGGCCACAGGTGAGTGCAGGCCTGTGAAGTCTCCCTCAGTGCAGGGGCTGTGTGGAACATTGTCAGAATGGTTCAGTTTAACGCTGGCCACAGGTGAGTGCAGGCCTGTGAAGTCTCCCTCAGTGCAAGGGCTGTGTGGAACATTGTCGGAATGGTTCAGTTTAACGCTGGCCACAGGTGAGTGCAGGCCTGTGAAGTCTCCCTCAGTGCAGGGGCTGTGTGGAACATTGTCAGAATGGTTCAGTTTAACGCTGGCCACAGGTGAGTGCAGCAGGTTTGCTGTATTTGAGTGCTAGCCTGTGAAGTCTCCCTCAGTGCAGGGGCTGTGTTTCCCAGTCAGTGAGCACCGCAGTAGTCATGGGGAAACAACTGGCATCACTTCACAGATGGGTTTGACAGGAACGTTTCAGTTGTGATACAGCTCTGTGTTAATATTAATGTGACCCAGATTGTGATAATCTGTATATGACACATGTATATGATATATGGCTCAAATAGTAAGGTTGTGCCCATACGTTTTCAAATTCCTTTTCTTTCTTTTTTTTTGTGTGTGTTGCCTTCAGACGTTCAGTGTTGTCAGGTGGTCGCATATGTGTGTTTCCAGCACTTAAGAGTGTGCAGGAATTTGTTTTGGTTGGGCTGCCTTTCCTGAAAGTTGTGATTCAGATTGATTCTGACTTGATTCATGATACCTTGGATTTTTCTGTCTCATTGTGTAAATTTTTGCTTTTTTTTTTCCCCCCAACTGTCTTCAGATGCATAAATTTATATACATTGGGGAAACAATGAAAATAGGGTTAATTATTGTCGCCCAAGTTTCAGACTCTTTCCAACCAAGTTCACAGCCTGATCAGCCTCTCCTGCCTGGCTAGTGTGTGTTGGTTGGTTGCTTGCAGAAGGGATATCTCACTTTATTATTTCAAAAACTATTTTGCCGAGAGGCAAAAACATTTTCATGTGATTTAGTAGCAAAATATTTTATGTAATATGATCTATTTTCAGACTTTTGATGCTTTGATAAACAAAGACATTGTTAAATCTTATGCTTTGACAAAGTGTTGAATCATTTTATGAACAAACTGGATACTTGATTTCAATTCTAAGTATCTGGAAAACTATTTCTCCAAGATGATAGAATTCCACACTGGATAGAATTGTTTTGGCAGTATATTAAATTTGCCATATTATGTAGCTTCGGACATACGATGCTTTGACAAACACTTAACTCTTAACTTAACTCCATGCTTGAATGTAAACAATGTAGACGATAGACTTCAATGTTAGTCCAAAGATTTCAAAACTTCAAGATGTTATAAACGAGGTTTTCAATTTACGCGTGTCGAAATCTGAAACTATAACGTGCACACTGATCTGGGTACATCAGCTCTAACACCCAAGCACTGCATGTGCACAGGTTCGTGGTGCAGTTCAGCAGCAATGCTCGAGTGCAGAGTGGAAGGAGATCATAGCTCTAAAGTGTGACAGTAAACTCACTCTGAGTGGATGGGTCTATCCTGTTGGCAAGTCGCATCAAACAGGTTTGTCCCACAATGTGAATGCCATCCAAGTCTGATTGCATGAAAATACGGAAAATGGATTACTGTTTTTTCCCCCACAAAGCTGTCTCGTCAATTGTTTCAGTGGGTTTCTAAGCACACTGTTGAAGGAGGTAGGTCCCTGCCAGGCTGGGATCAGCCTTTGTTAGCATTAGCTGGTCTGTTCAACTAGTTTGTATGTTTCTCCTTACAGGTCACAGAGCTTACTCTAGAGCGCGGATTGGTACAATCCCCCGAAAATCTGTTCCTTCCCGCAATTATCGAGTCTGAACGCGGGCAGACTCCCGCACAGTTGCAGGACTGCCCGCCCTGTTCACTGATCGTTGCGGGCGCTCGTTTGAAGAAACCGCGACTACATCCAAAAGCTCGGAGAAGCAGCCCGAAAAGAGTGCTAGTGCAAGGGAACACGGGTTTCAAGATGATTGGCTGGGGGGGGGGGGGACTGCCCCCCTTTTTGAAAAATCCTAGATTAAGCTGTGAGGTGAGTGGGATAAAGGTGTTGAGCATGTTGTCGTTGGTCAACTAGTTCTGTTCTCTCCTGCCTGTGATGGATGTTTCAGAAGTGCTTTTTACAAATCACCTTTCTGTAGTCACACATTTATGTTGCCCAGCATCCTTTACAGCTGGTTTGTTCACACTTCTACATTTCAGCAGATACACATTCAGTTAACTCGCGTAGATGTGGATGTTTTGTGTGTGCGTGAATTTTTATGGTTTTCATTGTCTTCTTCCATTTGCCATAAATTTTTACGGTTGCTGTCGGCATGGAACTTCTTAAACCAGAGCAATTAAGCAGATTTCAGTGGGTTTTTCCATGGATTTTGTCTCCACTTTGTTTTGGATTAAAAGTCTTCCATTGAGATTTGTGCACCAGTCCAAGATGGGTATTAACGAGTCATCGATTTTGTAGCTGTGCAATCTTCTGAAAGTTGCATGGACTAGTATCGCTCATTGCATGTGAGGGAGGTTGGTACGTTTGTGGTATTGGGTTCCCCATGAGTGTCCTGAACAGGCATTACAACAGCGACAAGGCAGACTGCTTGAGAAAGAACAATTAATTTCATGTTTTTTTGCAAAGAGAAAGGAGTTGTGAATCTTGTATACTGCACCGAGCCTCCACAGCTATTCATAAGATCAAATGCCTGTGTATAATACACTGGGCTACCCAAGATGCTGGTTCTTGTGCAGTATTTGATATCTTTTTGTATTAGTGTAGTCGATGTCTGGTAGAACATAGCGAAGGAAGCAAGTTTGCCATGTGCAGAAAGTTCTCTGTGGTATCAAGAAGAAAAAAAAAAATCGACTTGAATGTTACCTGGCGCAAGTATAAAAGTGCAGGTAGTCTTCTATTGTTTACCAAGACTCCTGCCTCTTTCCGTCAAACCCTTAAGGTAAATTGTATTTTTGTCATTCATTATTAGCATATATGTGCAAAACTTTTTGCTTAAAATTATTGTATGAACTTCAGGTGGATGGGGTGCTCCCGCAAACTGCACTGGAGTGTTCCGTCCCACTGGGGGTCAAGCTCAGCAGGTATCTGGGGCATGGAAATTTTTTTTAAAAAAAAAAATTTTTTTTTGGTTCCGTTGCAAAACAAGATGATGATATTCATCCCCAGGGCTATTCTTGTCAAAAACAAATTTGGACATGGGGGTGGGGCGGGGTTGTTTTGTTCACACTCTCCCTTACCCCCCCCCCCCCCCCAGCCCCTGTTCATGGAATTGCCACCCTGATTTTCCCCCTTTGCGGTCGGCGGGCTATAAGCAAAAATTATCTTATAAATGGAATTGCAGGCGTTTGTGTGTTTTTTTCACCCCTCTCCCCCCCCGGGCTGTTCAGGGACCTGCGGGGCTTTTTTTTGTGTGTGTGTTTTCACCTCTCCCTTAGCCCCCCCAGCCCTTTGTTCATGAACGAAAGGCGTTTGTTGTTCACCTCCCTTTAGTCCCCCCGTCCTTTTTCATGGCCCCTGCGGGCTTTTTGTTGTTGGTGTGCGTTTTTCACCTCACCCTTACCCCCCCCATTCCCTTTCTTTGGAACTGCGGGGCTTTTTTGTGGCTGTGGGGTGTTTTCCCCCTCCCCCTTTAGCCAGCCCCCCCCCCCCCCCCCCCCCCCCCCCCCATCCTGTTCAGGGCCTCGGGGCATTTTTTGTGTGTGTGTTGTTCACCTCCCCCTTTAGCCCCCCCACCCCATGTTAAAATGGAACTGCGGGCGTTTGTTGTTCCCTCCCTTAGGTCCCCCATTTCCTGTTCAGGGAAACCTGCGGGGAAATTTTTTTGGTGTGTGCGTTGTTCACCCCCCCTTACCCCCCCCCAGTCCCTTCATGGAACTGCGGGGGTTTGTTGTGCGTGTTGTGTTGTTCCCCTTTCCCCCTTTAGCCAGCCCCCCCCCCCCCCCCCCCCATCCGTTCATGGGAACTGCAGGCTTTGTTGTCCCGTGTTTTTCCCCCTCCCCCTTACCCCCCCCCCCCCCCCCCCCCCCCCCCCCCCCATACGTTCAGGGAACTCCCAGGCTTTTTGTGTGTGTTTTCACCTCTCCCTTGCCGCCCCCCCCCCCCCCCCCCCCCCCCCCCCCCAGCCCCCGGTTTTTTAGAACTGCAGGGCCTTTTTTTGTAATTTTTTTAAACCCTCCCCGCTGTGTTTGAAATAAGTTAAGTATTTGCACACTTAAGTGCAGACACATGGGGAACACATGTGGTTTGGGGGGAAACCGACAAAAAAGAAAATTTGTAAGTGCAGCCCCTTTGCATTTTTTCTGATGGCCGGTTTGGGCTTGTGTTGCCAGAAGAAATTTTCTTTTTGCAAAAAAAACAACATGGTGCTTGAGGTCCTTTCCTCTCCCCTTATTATTCAGCATTTTTCCCCTAAAAACCTTTTAAAATTAAAAAGGGCTTTTTTTTTTTTTCCCCCTAAAAACCGGTGCCCTTTTTCATGATAGACTCCATTTTTTCTTTTTACCCAACATTCCCTGATAGAATTTTTCTACGCCTTCAGTTTTCCCTTTTAGTGGCATATTTAGGGAACCTTACGGGTGTATACAAGTGCGAGTGAGTGCAGTCGATTTAAAAGAGGGCCCAGAGTCAAGGGGAAACTGGCAAGTTTTTAAAATTTCAAAAATGTACATGCTCTGGAGAGAAAGAAAAAAGAGCAGTAATCAAATCCATGCATCCCCGAAATAAATGGTTTTTTTCCCCTACCCCTTAATACACAGGTTAGTTTTTTCCGCATCTTTACTTTTACATTTTCGTCAACTTTTAAAAGTATTTTTTTTAATTGCTTTTCCCTTTTGGCTAAAATAATGTTTTTGATTTTTGGGGGCCTTTTTCCCATTCCATGTTTTTCCGTGACGAACCCGAAATTTAAATGGCCCAAGAAATGTCCCCAAACCCTTTTTGGGGGGAACAAGTAAGTGCCTTTCCCTTTTTAGTATGAAAATTTACCGATACCCAAAATTAGCATATTTTCTTTTTCCGGGTAAAAATTTTTTCAATGCTCATTAAGTTATACAATGAAAACAGGGGATAAAAAAAATTTAAATTTATTTTTTTAATAATTGATTGTGCGACGGGTTTTTTAAATTATGTGACGATTTTATGAATTTGTGTCCCCCCTCTCCCCATTCAGGGGGGCCTCTGGCCCGACTGCGCCCTCATGTGCTTCGCACACATAAATCTGTCGTGCACCCCAGGGCTTTGCCCCAAAAAAATCTGTTCATCTGTAACTTTATGTAAAGTTTTTTCAGTTACCTGACCCCTTTTTTTTGGATGTCCCCCACTTTAAAAACCCAACCGTGGGTTAGACAAAACAAAAATTTTAAAAGGGAAAATTTCCTATTAAAAAACCATGCCCACAGAAAAACCCTTCCAACCCCTTTTCAGATCAAGATTATTTACATGCATTTAAAAAAAAGCCCCTGAACTGAAAAATAAAACCCCAAAAAAAAATTTTAAATTTTTTTTTTTTTTTTTTTTGGGCGCCCCAACCTCTGCGCCACCTCAGGGGCATAAAACCCACTCGCTAAACCCCGACACCCCTTCCACACCCACATCCCGGGGCCCCGGGCCGCACCCCCGGGCACCACAAACCAAAAGGGAAAGCATAAATGCCCAAAGGAAAAAACCCCCTAACCGGGGGAGACACTGCACTGCGTCGAGTCACTTCGGTGGTTTTCAGTGGCCCCTTTCTGATCTAACATACGCGGGACCCCAAACCAACTAAGCCCTCAAACCGCCCGACAAAATTGCTTAGTCGCGGAGCCGGCGTGAGTGAGCTCTCCCTCCGAGGGGGGCCACCACTTTCCGTCCAACAAAAGCCCCCAGGGGACCCCGCCGTCCCGGGTAAAACTCGACAAACCCCAAACCCAAAGGGCCCAACGCCCGTGGAGGACTGGGAAATTGAGGCACAAAAGGGAAAAGGCGGGGGCATAAAGGGCCACAGAATTTGGGGGACATTTTTTTTATGCTAAAACGATGAAAGAGGATGATGAAAAATGATGCCCGGTTTTCCCAAATTTGGGTCTGAGACTAAAATGCCAGGGCTGTACTCCCACGCTTCCTTTCATAATATTCCGGCTTCAACCGGGCCCCCAGGGGATACGGGGCCCCCGCAGTTTGGGTCGGAAAATTTTTGAGCAACACTCTCAGAAACGAAATCCTTTTAAGTGGGGGAAACTCGACTAGGTGGCCCCCGTCTTCCCAACCAAAGATCCGCAGCAACTAAACCCTGGGTGGGAGCCGGCGGGGCAAAAAAAAACCCCCATGACTTCTGAGGGGTTTCAAACCCCAAACCGACCTCCCACCGGGAGTCCGCGACGCTAACCACTTCGCCACGGCGGCGGGTTTTTCAACATGAAAATCTACCCAAAAATTTATTTTAAAAACCAAATGAAAAAATTTACAAAAATTATCTATAAAACCCCTTACCCCACACATGCACCCACCATGTTTTTTCCCCAATTTTTTCCCCACCACACACACACACATGCATTAACACATACCAAAGCCACAAAAAGGATTCCCCATACAAATGAAAACACAAAAGTACAAATATGCGCACACCCCTCCCCTCACTTTCCTCACCCCCAAACCCCCCCTCTCAAAGCTGCACGGAACATGTTTTGCGAAAAAGGGAAAATTTTTTAAAATTCTAAAATTCCTTTAAAATCTAAAATCCTTTACCGGGGCTCCCAAGCAAATAACGGCACAATTTGCTACCCCTTGCCTCGTAAAAAAATAAAGCCCCGAAATGGACAACAAAACCCCTGAAACCCCCCTCGTGGCCTTGCACATGCCCCCAGAACCACCCTTTTTTTTTTCGGGGTATATTAAACCCTGACGGAAAAATCCGGGTGGAACCGGGAAAGGGGGGGAGGTAGGGAGGGTCTCTGCGTGAGCCACGGTAAATATTTTAGATTAAACGTAATTTTAGAATAAAATTTTCCCTTTTTAAATTACACAACTATAACCGGGGCCCCTTTAATGCAGAGTCGCACTCCCTTTGGAAAGGAGGGCCACCTGGTTACCCCCCGGGGGAGCGGAAAGCCGGCGTGTGGGGGAGATGGGGTTGGCCCCCACCACAGCTGATGCGATGCCCCAAAACCCCAAATCCCCCGCGCAGACGAAAACGCCGCAGGTAACTTGGATAAAAGGTGCCAGGGGAAGCCAATGGCGGCATCTAACACCTCTAAAAGCTGGCTTTAAATAGCTCCCTGCCAGCGAAGACCCCCACCCTAATCTCATAGGTCTGGGTGAGAAAACACCAAACCCCTTCGGGTCTGGGCGTAACCAAAGCAAAAAAGGGACTTCTCTCACCATCGAGAGATTGAAGACGCCTGATGTCCCCTTAAAACCCTTTTCGTTGTAAGAGAAAACAGGGCGCTCCCTTGGGGAGCGAGAAGATTTCTTGCTTTTCCCTATACTCCCGCGGGAGCGCGAAACCGGGACAGAGAGTGGGCCCTTCTTTCGCCGGGGCGAGAATAGAAGGGGAGAGGAAGAATGGAGTTTAGTGGGGGAAGAAAAAAACCGGGCAATTTTTTTTTTCCCGGCTAAAAATTCGGGAGGAGGCGAAGAGAATATCGACCCATCCGTTCGGGGCGAGCCCCCGGGCAGGCCACAAAGGGCGGGATTTCCCACGCAGCGCCTCCCTGAGGCCGGGGAAACGAAAAAAGGCGGGTTTTAAAGGGAAAGGGAATTTCAAAAGAACACCCCCGGGAAGGGCCCTCGAAGGGGGGAGCCTGAGGGAGGAGGACTAAGAAAAGACCCCACCCGGGGATAACCGGGGGCCCCCGGCCTCCTGAAAGGGCCTTCCTCTGACCAACCCACAGAAGGGGTCGCCCCCCGAAGGAGGGGCCCCCAAACTGGCATAGTGGGGTAAAAACCCCCTGTAAACCCATCCCCGAGGAGGCTGAAAGTTTCTCTCCGATAAAGAAAGGCTGGGGTAGTTCCCAATTGGCATTGGAAGGAAATGAGGTGATACTGGGGGGCTGGAGCACCAAGAGAGCCAGCCTTTCCCATTGGACACTATAGCGTTTTTGGGTGCCTGCCGTGGGAAAGTTCCAAAAGGGGCCCATTACCGCTGGAGGGCGCCTCGGGCAGACAGGCGTCCCGCACAGTAGCCAGCGTGAAGATGCAGCACGTTTTGGATTGCCGTGTAAAATGCCTAAACCGGGGCTAAAAGCAGGGACTTTCCCTTTAAGGCGAGGGGTATCGGACCGTGAAACAGGTGTAACGTTCCGGAAACCACGCTTGGGCCGGCCACGTGGAGCCACAAAAATAAGCGGGGCTGCATCTTCCCTTGCCTTGCGGAGAACTTTTCCCAAATGGGGAAAGGGGGGAAAGGCATAGCCCGCGGGCCCACCAAGGGAGGACGGGGGCCCCAAACACCCACGCTGCCGGGGACCCGGGAACGGGGGGGAACATACACGGGAGACGGGGTTTTAAACCCGGAGTCCGAACGGGTCTACCTGGGTTTTAAAAACCATACGTCCAAGAGGTTTTCCAGGATTAAGTGGACGAGAGCCCCTTCTGGGGGAAAGACCATGTGCGCCCTGCGGGGGAGCCCCCGCGAAAAATTTTTAAACCCCCCAAACATGCTTGCCGAGATCCGGATTGATTGGGGGCCCTCGCACCAAAAAAAGAAGCTTTTTCCCCGCCCTCGGGGGCCCGGGAGTGAGAACGCCCCCCCCCCTTGCTTTTTGATAAAAACACCCCAACAGTCGGTTGTGGGTTTTTGAGGAGAATGTTTTTTTCCTTTCGGGAAAGGGGAAGAAACCCCTTTGAGGGTTTGGGAAAACACGGTTTCCCCCAGCTCTAGCCGACTGATATGCCAGGACCCCCTCCCCGGGGGCCCCATTGCCCGGAGGCCTTTCCGAGAGCTAAACTGGGCACCCCCCACCCGCCCTGGGGACGCGCCGTGAACAGGCCTCCTTTTTGTGGGGGGAAGGGGGGTGTGAAGGGGACACCCCGGGGGCCCCCAAAGGACTGGGAGTCCCCTTTGGGCCCCCCGATGACTGGAACCACTGACCGAGGGGGAAATGGGAAAGGGCCCCACGACTGCATTTCCCTTGAGACCACGCTTGCGAAAGAGGCCCCGAAACCGGGGTTTTGTCATCCCCACCGGGGGAACTAAGGGGGCCAAAGGGCTCCATCAACCCAGAAGAGAGGCCCAGCTTCCTTTTGGCGCCTGAAATCCCAAGGGGAGGGGTTTGGGGCCAAAAAGGTCTGGAGGCAACCAGGCGGTTGGGGGGGTTGGGGAGACCACCATTTGGTGGCTTTGGGAAAGGAAAATGCCCAGAAACTGAAACTCTGCGACGGGGTGAATCGGACCCTTTTCCTCTTGCGAACAAACCCAGCTGCGACAGAGGGTTAAAAAAAAACCCGTAGGGCTTTCTGGGAGCACAGAGTGCTGGGGGTGGGCAAGAAAAAAGCCCCAATTTGTCTAGATAGGGCCCTTTAGACGAAATTTTCCTTTTTCCCGAAAATGCAAACAAAGTTCCCGAGCCAACCCCTCGGAAAACCCCAAAGGCCGGGGGTAAATCCAAAGGGAAAGCCCCGAACTGAAAAACCAGCCTTTTTCCCACCGAAGCGGAGGTACTTTCCCCGTCCCCTTTTTTGGGTCAAGAGAAAGGAAGTACGCATCTTTCAAGTCGATGGGTACCGCCCCGGGGCCCGGGATGCATGGGATCGCGGAAATTTACCCTGGGGTTTTCCCTCCGAAAACCGGAGGACGAAAGAAACCTTCAAGGGGGTAGAATCTAGGGAACCGGTCCCCCCAAACCTCCAGAAAAATTTTGGGGAAACCCCAAAAAAGTGGCCATAAAAGCCCCCCGGGGAAAGGGAATTTGGAAGAGGACTTCCTCTTGGCCCCTTGGCTAACAACGAAAGGACCCCCTGGCTAAAAACCCCGAGAGGCCCCCCAGATCCCGAGGAGGAGCGAAAGTTTGGGGGGGAAAGGGGAAATGAAGGGGCCTTCCACTGCACCCCCCAAAGGGAAAACGAAACCCCCACCTGACACCTGCCGACCCAAGGGCTTTCGGGAAGGCCCCCTCCCAGGCACTGAGGGCCAGGCCCAAAAGCCCACAAAAGGGCCCCCCCGGGGTGAAGTACCCAGGTCCGGGGGCAAATCATTGGGGGGGGGCCCCCTGGGGCGTGGGGGCTTTTTTGGGGCCCGCCGCCGGCCCGGGCCCGGGCCCACCCCTTTCTTGGGGTTTCTTCCTCGATCCCCCCGGGGGCCCAAAATGACCGCGTCCCTTTGGGGTTTTGGGGGGAGGGGGAAAAGGGGCGGGGTTTGGGGTTTTGAAAAGGGGCGGGGGAAGGGGGCCTGGGGGTTAAAACGAGGCCCCTAATTGGCCCGGCCCAAAAGGGAGGGATGAACGGCAAGCCGGTAACCCGACTTTATTTCCAAAGGTCGAGGGAAGGCGCGGCAAGGGAAAGGGGGCCCAAAACCGGGCGTCTCTTGGCCCGGGCAAAACCCACGGAAGGACCGTACTTGGTTCCCGAAAAGAAACCCGGGCTGAAAAAGGCAAGGGCCTTTAAGGGGGCGGCGGCGAGGGAGGGGCTCAAAAAGGGTCCAAAAAGGGCCCCCTTCCCCCTAAAAAAACCAATTAGAAGCCTCAAACCCCCCCGAAACTTAACCCCCCCAAACCCTTTCGGAAAAGGGCCCTTACCTTGATTTTACCTCCCCTGGACCGGGACCCACTGGGAAGGGGGGGAAGGGTTTTGGGGAATTTAATTCCCAAGGGCCGGCAAAAAAAGCCCCCTCGGAAAGGAATTTCCCCAACCGGATAGGGTTTCCCAAAACCCCCCCCCAGATTCCCTTCCCCCCCGGCCCCCTGAAAGGGCCCTCCTAGCGTTGGTTTTTACCCCCTGGACCCTTTTAGGAGGTCCCTCCTGGGAAAGGGGAGGTTGGGTTCTGGGGAAAATTTAGGGGGCCAGAACCTTTTTGGGGAAAGGGGAAGCCTCCGGCAAGGAACCCCCCACCGGAACCCGGAAAAGGAAAAGAACCGGGGGACCTGGGGCCTCCTCCCCTGGAACTTTTTGGTCCCTCCCGTCGGACCAGACCGGGGGGCCCCCTTAAACGGGGGAGGGCCAGGGGGGGGCCATGGGGGAAATCCCCAGGGGAGGGGCCGCCCTGGCCGAAGGGGCCGGGGTTTAACCTCCTGGGGGGGGATAAAACCCCTCCAAAAAGGGGAAAAACCCCCAAAGGGGGGGCCCCCGAGGGCCCGGGGAAACCCCAAACCCGGGGGTTTCCTTGGGCCCAAAACCCCAAAGGCGGGCCCGACCCCGAAAGGGGGGGGGCGAAGGGGTGCGGCCCAAACCCAGGGTGGGGGAGGCCCCATTCCCTCTTTCCCAGAAAGGGTTTAAAAAAAAACCCCGGGTTGGGGGGAAAAGGGGGGTAGGGGGAACCTGAGGGGAAGGTGGGAAAAAACCCGGGGGCCCCCGGGAAACCCGAAGGGGGCTTTGGGAAACCCCAAAACGGGGGAATTGCCATTCCCATTTGGGGCCCCGGAAAGGGCCCTACCCCAGATTGGGGGCGAATGTGGGGCGTGGGAACCCAGAAAAAGGGGGGCCCAAAAGCGCAGGTCCTCCCTTTGGAAAAGGGGGGTCGGAAAGAGGGCCCAAACCCCCAAATGGTTTCCCCCAAAAAAAAGAGGCAAACCCAAAAGAAGGTGGGGTGAAGGGAAAAAACCCTTTGGGGAACAGTACGCCCCGAAGGGGGGAGGTTTGGGGGGGCCCCCTTGGGCAAAACCCCCGGGGAGAGGGGAATGAAACCCAAACCTTCCTAAAATTGCCCCCCTCCTTTCCCGTATTTTTCTCCCCTTGGGGCCAACCCGGGGAAAAGGGGAACCCAACGAACGGAAAAACAAGGATGCAAAAAGGGAAAAAAAACCGCAGCTGGGGTCACCGGTTAGGGAAAGGGCCGGGAATGGCAGAAGCCCCCGGCCGACCCTTTCCCGGGGGGTTGCGGAAAAAACTTTTGTTAAAAACCCAAAAAAGCCGGCAAGCCATTAAGTGAACCCCTTGGGAAAAAATGGCGTTGAAGGGAGGAGTTTTGGACTGGCCCCAAGCCCCAAGGACCTGCCGGCAAATCGGGTGAAAGACCCAACCTTTAATTTTTGTTACCAAAACCCCCTGCTTTATGGTTTTCCCTAAATGAAAACCCGGGGGACCCAAAAGGAAAAGCAAACAAAAACCCCCTGGGGTTGGGGGAAAATTTTAAAAAAAACACCGCCTGAACCCCGGGGGCTTTAAAAGGGAAAAGGCCGCCGAAAAAGGGTTTGGGTTTTGATGAAGGGACCACAGGCCCCCAGGGTTTTGTTGGACAATTTAAAAGGTAACCAAGGCCCGGGAAAAAAGGGCTTTGGCATTTTCATTAGTGAACCCCAAAGGTTTTGGTCTGATAATTAAAATGGCCGTTGAGACGGATTCTCAGCCCCGTGTTACAAGCCCCTTTTTTACCCCCTCGCCCCAAAATGGGAACATGCTTGGTCCCCCTTTTACGGATTTAAAACCCCCAAAACCGCCTGGAACAGGCTTGGTCAAATTTAAACCATTAAAAAGGTGACAAAGACCGACTGCATCATGGGGGTTGTCAAAATTTAAAATTTAAGGTGAAAAAGAACCGCCCCCGGATCAACCGGGGAATTTAACCCCAAAAAGTGACAGAGGTTTGGGAAGGCTTTGGAGCAATTTCCCCTAAGGGGACACAGAAAACCCCCAGCATTAGGCTTGGGTCAATTTTTTATTTGACCCCAGACCCCCCACAAGGGTTGGCATTGAAGATGGTGCAAAAAACCCCAGAACAAAGGCAATTTAACCCCCAAAAATTTTAACCCCCTGTGGACCTGGCGGTCAAAACCCCTGTGGTACACACCCCCCTTCAAACCGCCCAAAAACTGACAGTGGGAAGACGAGCATGCATTCCCTGTCCCATGTATCCACCATTCAACCCCCCCCAAAAAGCTGACAGTGTGAAAAAATGACATGCAGTCATGTCCCCCTGTGATCACACCGATTCAACCCCAAAAAAGGGTGACAGTGTGAAAAATGAGCAAAAGCAGTCAAAATTTCCCCTGTGATCACACCGGGTTTAAACCCCCAAAAACTGACGGGGTGAAAGGGCTGAGCATGAGCATGTCCCATGTGGGTCACCCCCCCTTCAACCCCAAAATGCTGACAGTTTTGAAAACAGCATCCCGTCATGTCCCATGGGATCACACCGATTCAACCCCAAAATGCTGACAGTGTGAAGACTGAGCATGCATGTCCCATTGTCAACCGATTCAACCCCAAATGCTGACAGTGTGAAGACTAGCATGCAGTCATGTCCCATGTGATCACACCGATTCAACCCCAAAATGCTGACAGTGTGAAGACAGCATGCAGTCATGTCCCATGTGATCACACCGATTCAACCCCAAAATGCTGACAGTGTGAAGACAGCATGCAGTCATGTCCCATGTGATCACACCGATCAACCCCAAAATGCTGACAGTGTGAAGACAGCATGCAGTCATGTCCCATGTGATCACACCGATTCAACCCCAAAATGCTGACAGTGTGAAGACAGCATGCAGTCATGTCCCATGTGATCACACCGATTCAACCCCAAAATGCTGACAGTGTGAAGACTGAGCATGCAGTCATGTCCCATGTGACCACACCGATTCAACCCCAAAATGCTGACAGTGTGCTCTTCCTTTTCTTTTTTTTTTTACAAAAATAAATAGTGTTTCTTAACGCATTGGCTGGTGAAGAGGAATCTGCCTGCAGAGGCAATACACAAGTCTGTCTTAATTGTAACTGCAATGCAAGTGCATTTTAGGAAAAAGAAAATTCTGTAATGCCCAGCCTGTTGGTGTAGATTGATGAAAATTCTGCTCTCCCACTCGTTACTCTTTTTGGTCTGTCCTGGGTTCTTCCCCCTCAGGGTCTGTACCCACTGGCACTCAACTGCTTCAACAATGCAGAATAAATAAGATAAGGTTTTGTGCGCGTGCATTGCAATGAGTGGCTGCCCACTGGTGCACTGTGCACAACACCCTAGGACATTCAGCTGTTATCGCTGCTCTGGAATTTCTTTTTTAACACATTCTTTAAAATCCATCTTTTCAATGAAAAGTTGCACAGAATAAGATGACACTGTATAAATCAGACCTGTTTACCCCCAACATTACCTTTCAGTAGTCATGATGACCTGTGTCAGTAGTTTGGGCTCAAATTTGAGCAACTGTCGGTAGTCACCACTACTTCTGCAGCATTTGATCTCTTTGGCAATTTTTGAGTCTGGCATATGCGTTTGATTGCCTTTTTGAGAGTGTCAGCTGCTGCGAATGGCAAATTATGTTTTCCCCCAAAAAATTCGCATATCAGAGCCTCTGACCGTGTCACCTCTAGCTCATCACGCTGCTGTGTAAAAAAGGCCTTGCAGAGTGGAATTGTTTCCCCTTGGCTCTCTCGAATGTCTGTGTCTGGCACTTTTAACATGTCTGAAACAGTCGTTCTTTCCGCCATGCACACAGCTGAAGTCCGTGTCACAAACAGGCACCCCCACACAAAGCTTCTCCCTTTTTCGATGCCTGTAAACAAGACCACTCTGTGTATACTCCTTTCGAAAACGCTGTGCAGGAGGCAGCCGGGCTTTTTCTTTGGTGGAGAGGGGCAAGGGTCAGTTGATTCACTGGCCTTTCTTTTTCCCTTTTGTTTTACATTTTGCGCGAATCGATGAGCAGACTGGAGCAGACGAAAGAAATTAGCGCGCATTTCGCAAGCAAGTCGGAAATATCAGAATTATCTCCCTTCACTTACTTTCGTTATGATCGTCGCTGACAGCTTTATGGCCGATTTTGTTTGTTTGTTGTTGTTTTTTCTCCACAGTTTGAGCCTGTGTGATCGTAGCACCGTAGCTGAGGACCTATTATCGTAGAAACTACGGTGATCCGTAGGGGGAAACAGTCTGAAAAATACACAGGTTAGACTTGACGCTGAAAACACACCACACGATACACTGTAACTTCATTCTACGTGGGCCCCACATCAGCTGGGAGTCCCAAGAGCTGACTGTGGTTACAGGCCAGCAGAGCAAAGTTCCTGGAGACAGAGCGCTGTCAAACACAGGCACTGCCACACTTGGTATACCTGAAAAATAACAAAGACAATAAAAACGTAAAGCAACCCTAACTTCCATGATGAGAGAGGCCTCACTTCAAGCCAGTAAGTATTACTTATCCACCAACTGGCACACACATTAAAGAAGCAGGGCCCGCAAACCTCCCACTTTCCCCAAAAAGTAATTCTTAAAGTTTTGCGTTAGGAAACTCTGCAAAAAGTGTAAAGCAGGTTTTTTGTTTCTTCTGATGATGAATTTCTTAGAATGTTATTTTTCCGGAATGGGGAAAATCTGTGGTGGTTTGTATGTCCTCAGACTAGTTCTGCCCCGATGCATCTTCCAAACTACAAGGGCGAAGAAAAGGTGGCAGGCTTCTCAAGGAAGGGAGCAATGTCTGTCTGCCTGTGTTTAAAGGTCTGTACCTACACACCAGTGTCTGTGAAGAATGCACCTCTGGAAGAGAACATCAACGTCCATATGAACATGTACATGCAACAATGTGCTTATTTGTATCACCTAACGCACTCCTGTGTTTGTATCACCTAACGCACTCCACTCCTGGGTTTGATCACCTAACACAAACCCCCTCCTGTGTTTGTATCCCTAACACACTCCACCCTGTGTTTGGATCACCTAACACACCCACTCCGTGTTTTTTATCACCTAACACACTCCACTCCTGTGTTTGTATCACCTAACGCACTCCACTCCTGTTTGTATCACCAAAAACACTCCTGTGTTTTGTATCACCTAACACACTCCTGTGTTTGTATCACCTAACACACTCCACTCCTGTGTTTGTATCACCTAACACACTCCACCCTGTGTTTGTATCACCTAACGCACTCCTGTGTTTGTATCACCTAACACACTCCTGTGTTTGTATCACCTAACGCACTCCTGTGTTTGTATCCCCTAACACACTCCTGTGTTTGTATCACCTAACACACTCCTGTGTTTGTATCACCTAACGCACTCCTGTGTTTGTATCACCTAACCACTCCCCGTGTTTGTATCACCTAACGCACTCCTGTGTTTGTATCACCTAACACACCCTGTGTTTGTATCACCTAACACACTCCTGTGTTTGTATCACCTACACACTCCTGTTTTGTATCACCTAACACACTCCTGGTTTGTATCCCTAATGCACTCCTGTGTTTGATCACCTAACGCACTCCTGTGTTTTGTATCACCTAACACACTCCTGTGTTTGTATCACCTAACACACTCCACTCCGTGTTTGTATCACCTAACACACTCTTTTGTTTTTATCACCAAAAACACTCCTGTGTTGTATCACCTAACACACCCACTCCTGTGTTTGTAACACCTAACACACTCCTGGTTTGTATCACCTAACACACTCCTGTGTTTGTATCACCCAACGCACTCCTGTGTTTGTATCACCCAACACCCCTCCACTCCTGTGTTTGTATCACCTAACGCCTCCGGTGTTTGTATCACCTAACGCACTCCTGTGTTTGAAACACCTAACGCACTCCTGTGGTTTGTATCACCTAACACACTCCACTCCTTGTTTTTATCACCTAACACACTCCACTCCTGTGTTTGTATCACCTAACACACTCCTGTGTTTGTATCACCAAACGCACTCCACTCCTGTGGTTTTTATCACCTAATGCACTCCACTCCTGTGTTTGTATCACCTAACGCACTCCACTCCTGTGTTTGTATCACCTAACGCACTCCACTCCTGTGTTTGTATCACCTAACCCCACTCCTGGTTTGTATCACCTAACCGCACTCCCACTCCTGTGTTTTTTATCACCTAACCCACTCCTGTGTTTGTATCACCTAATGCACCCACCCTGTGTTTGTATCACCTAACCCCACCCACTCCTTGTTGTATCACCTAACGCACTCCTGTGTTTGTATCACCTAACGCACTCCACTCCTGTGTTTGTATCACCTAACGACTCCACTCCTGTGTTTGTATCACCTAACGCACTCCACTCCTGTGTTTTTTATCAAACCCAACACACTCCTGTGTTTGTATCACCTAACACACTCCTGTTTGTATTTACCTAACCCACTCCTGTGTTTGTATCACCTAACCCACTCCTGTGTTTGTATCACCTAACACACTCCTGTGTTTGTATCACCTAACGCACTCCACTCCTGTGTTTGTATCACCTAACACACTCCACTCCTGTGTTTGTATCACCTAACACACTCCACTCCTGGGTTTGTATCACCTAACGCACTCCCCTCCTGTGTTTGTATCACCTAACGCACTCCACATCCTGTGTTTGTATCACCTAACACACTCCACTCCTGTGTTTGTATCACCAACGCACTCCACTCCTGTGTTTGTATCACCTAACACACCCACTCCTGTGTTTGTATCACCTAACACACCCACTCCTGTGTTTGTATCACCTAACACACTCCACTCCTGTGTTTGTATCACCTAACACACTCCACTCCTGTGTTTGTATCACCTAACGCACTCCTGTGTTTGTACACCTAACACACTCCACTCCTGTGTTTGTATCACCTAACACACTCCCCCTCTGTGTTTGTATCACCTAACACACTCCACTCCTGTGTTTTTTATCACCTAACACACTCACTCCTGTGTTTGTATCACCTAACACACTCCACTCCTGTGTTTGTATCCACCTAACGCACTCCTGTGTTTGTATCACCTAACACACTCCACTCCTGTGTTTGTATCACCTAACCACCCCGTGTTTGTATCACCTAACGCACTCCACTCCTGTGTTTGTTCACCTAACACACTCCACTCCTGTGTTTGTATCACCTAACGCACTCCCACTCCTGTGTTTGTATCACTAACACACTCCACTCCTGTGTTTTTTATCACCTAACCACTCCTGTGTTTGTATCACCCAACGCACTCCACTCCTGTGTTTGTATCACCTAACACACTCCGGGGTTTGTATCAACCCAACACACTCCTGTGTTTGTATCACCTAACACCTCCACTCCTGTGTTTGTATCACCTAACGCACCCTGTGTTTGTATCACCTAACACACTCCTGTGTTTGTATCACCTAACGCACTCCTGTGTTTGTACACCCAACGCACTCCTGTGTTTGTATCACCTAACGCACTCCTGTGTTTGTATCACCTAACACACTCCTGGTTTGTATCCCCCTAACGCACTCCTGTGTTTGTAATCACCTAACGCAAATCCTGTGTTTTAAACACCTAACACACTCCTGTGTTTGTATCACCTAACGCACTCCTGTGTTTGTATCACCTACGCACTCCTGTGTTTGTATCACCTAACGCACTCCTGTGTTTGTATCACCTAACGACTCCTGTGTTTGTATCACCTAACACACTCCACTCCTGTGTTTGTATCACCTAACGCACTCCTGTGTTTGTATCACCTAACGCACTCCTGTGTTTGTATCACCTAACGCACTCCTGTGTTTGTATCACCTAACGCACTCCTGTGGTTGTATCACCTAACACACTCCTGTGTTTGTATCACCTAATGCACTCCTGTTTTGTATCACCAAAAACACTACCACTCCTGTGTTTGTAACACCTAACACACCCCACTCCTGTGTTTGTATCACCTAACGCACTCCCCCTCCTGTGTTTGTATCACCTAACGCACCCCCACTCCTGTGTTGTATCACCTAACACACTCCACTCCTGTGTTTGTATCACCTAACACACTCCCCGTGTTTGTATCACCTAACACACTCCCGTGTTTGTATCACCTAACACACCTCCACTCCTGTGTTTGTATCACCTAAAAGCACTCCACTCCTGTGTTTGTATCACCTAACACACTCCACTCCTGTGTTTGTATCACCTAACGCACTCCTGTGTTTGTATCACCTAACGCACTCCTGTGTTGTATCACCTAACGCACTCCCTTTCCCGTGTTTGTATCACCTAACACACTCCTGTGTTTGTTCACCTAACACCCCTCCTGTGTTTGTATCACCTAACGCACTCCACTCCCGTGTTGTTATCACCTAACACACTCCTGTGTTTTTTATCACCTAACACACTCCTGTTTTGTAAACACCTAACGCACTTTCCCGTGTTTGTATCACCTAACGCACTCCGTGTTTGTATCACCTAATGCACTCCTGTGTTTGGGATCACCTAACACACTCCTGTGTTTGTATCACCTAACACACTCCACTCCTGTGTTTGTATCACCTAACCCACTCCCCGTGTTTGTATCACCTAACACACTCCTGTGTTTGTATCACCTAACGCACTCCACTCCTGTGTTTGTATCACCTAACGCACTCCTGTGTTTGTATCACCTAACACACTCCACTCCTGTGTTTGTAACACCTAACGCAACTCCTGTGGTTTGTATCACCTAACGCACCCTGTGATTGTATCACCTAACACACTCCTGTGTTTGTATCACCTAACGCACTCCACCTCCCGTGTTTGTATCACCCAACGCACTCCACTCCTGTGTTTGTATCACCTAACGCACCCACTCCTGTGTTGTATCACCAACACACTCCTGTGTTTGTATCACCTAACACACACCTGTGTTTGTATCACCCAATGCACTCCTGTGTTTGTATCACCTAACCACTCCTGTGTTTGTATACCTAACACACTCCTGGTTTGTATCACCTAACACACTCCGTGTTTGTATCACCTAACACACTCCTTGTTTGTATCACCTAACGCACTCCTGTGTTTGTATCACCTAATGCACTCCTGTGTTTGTATCAACCTAATGCACTCCACTCCTGTGTTTGTATCACCTAACACACTCCTGTTTTTTTGTATCACCTAACGCACTCCTGTGTTGTATCACCTAACACACTCCTGTGTTTGTATCACCTAACACACTCCTGTGTTTGTATCACCTAACCCCACTCCCGTGTTTGTATCACCTAACACACTCCTGTGTTTGTATCACCTAACACACTCCTGTGTTTGTATCACCTAATGCACTCCACTCCTGTGTTTGTATCACCTACACACTCCACTCCTGTTTTGTATCACCTAACCCACTCCTGTGTTTGTATCACCTAACGCACTCCACTCCTGTGTTTGTATCACCTAACACACTCCTGTGTTTGTATCACCTAACGCACTCCACTCCTGTGTTTGTATCACCCAACACACCCCCACTCCTGTGTTTGTATCACCTAACACACTCCTGTGTTTGTATCACCTAACGCACTCCACTCCTGTGTTTGTATCACCTAACACACTCCTGTGTTTATCACCTAACACACCCTGTGTTTGTATCACCTAACACACTCCTGTGTTTTGTATCACCTAACGCACTCCTGTGTTTGTATCACTAATGCATCCTGGTTTGTATCACCTAACGCACTCCTGTGTTTTTATCACCTAACGCACTCCACTCCTGTGTTTGTATCCCCCTAACACACTCCACTCCGTGTTTGTATCACCTAACGCACTCCACTCCTGTGTTGTATCACCTAACGCACTTTCCCGTGTTTGTATCACCTAACCACTCCCCCCTCCTGTGTTTGTATCACCTAAAAGCACTCCACTCCTGTGTTGTATCACCTAATGCACTCCACTCCTGTGTTTGTATCACCTAACACACTCCCTCCTGTGTTTGTATCACCTACCCCTCCACTCCTGTGTTTGTATCACCTAACGCACTCCTGTGTTTGTATCACCCTAACACACTCCTGTGTTTGTATCACCTAATGCACTCCACTCCTGTGTTTGTATCACCTAACGCACTCCATCCTGTGGTTTGTATCACCTAACCCCACTCCACTCCTGTGTTTGTAAACACCTAACACACTCCTGTGTTTGTATCACCTAACACACTCCACTCCCGTGTTTGTATCACCTAAAGCACTCCTGTGTTTGTATCACCTAACACACTCCTGTGTTGTATCACCTAAAGCACTCCACTCCTGTGTTTTTATCAAACCCAACGCACCCCCTCCTGTGTTTGTATCACCTAACACACTCCACTCCTGGGGTTTGTATCACCTAACACCCACCCTGTGTTGTATCACCTAACGGCACTTCCTGTGTTTGTATCACCTAATGCACTCCTGGTTTGTTAAACACCTAATGCACTCCACTCCTGTGTTTGTATCACCTAATGCACTCCTGTGTTTGTATCACCTAATGCACTCCCCCTGTGTTTGTATCACCTAACACACTCCACTCCGGTGTTTTTTAAACACCTAACCCCACCTCCTGTGTTTGTATCACCTAACACACTCCCACTCCTGTTTTGTAAACACCTAACACACTCCTGTGTTGTATCACCTAACACACTCCTGGTTTGTATCACCTAACGACACCACTCCCTCCTGGTTGTATCACCTAACACACTCCCTGTGTTTGTATCACCTAACGCACTCCTGTGTTTGTATCACCTAACCCCAACTCCTGTGTTTGTATCACCTAATGCACTCCTGTGTTTGTATCACCTAAGGGACTCCACTCCTGTGTTGGGAATCACCTAACACACTCCTGTGTTTTGTATCACCAACACCCCTCCACTCCGTGTTTGTATCACCTAACCACACTCCACTCCTGTGTTTGTAACACCTAACACACCCACCCTGTGTTTGTATCACCTAACACACTCCGTGTTTGTATCACCTAAAAGCACTCCTGTGTTTTGTATCACCTAAATGCACTCCTGTGTTTGTATCACCTAATGCACTCCTGTGTTTGGTATCCCCTAATGCACTCCTGTGTTTGAACAACCCAACACACTCCACTCCTGTGTTTGTATCACCTAACACACTCCACTCCTGTGTTTGTACACCTAACGCACCCTGTGTTTGTAATCACCTAACACACTCCACTCCTGTGTTTGTATCACCCAACGCACTCCACTCCTGTGTTTGTATCACCTAACGCACTCCACTCCTGTGTTTGTATCACCTAACGCACCCCCACTCCTGTGTTTGTATCACCTAACGCACTCCACCCTGTGTTTGTATCACCTAACGCACTCCACTCCTGTGTTTTGTATCACCTAACGCACTCCACTCCTGTGTTTGTATCACCTAACGCACCCACTCCTGTGTTTGTATCACCTAACGCACTCCACTCCTGTGTTTGTATCACCCAACGCACTCCACTCCTGTGTTTGTATCACCTAACACACTCCGGGGTTTGTATCACCCCAACACACTCCTGTGTTTGTATCACCTAACACACTCCTGTGTTTGTACACCTAACGCACTCCTGTGTTTGTATCACCTAACACACTCCTGTGTTTGTATCACCTAACGCATCCTGTGTTTGTATCACCTAACGCACTCCTGTGTTTGTATCACCTAACGCACTCCTGTGTTTGTATCACCTAATGCACTCCCCCTCCTGTGTTTGTATCACCTAACGCACTCCTGTGTTTGTATCACCTAACGCACTCCTGTGTTTGTATCACCTAACGCACTCCACTCCTTTTTTGTATCACCAACACACTCCTGTGTTTGTATCACCTAACGCACCCACTCCTGTGTTTGTATCAAACCTAACACACTCCACTCCTGTTTTGTATCACCTAACGCACTCCACTCCTGTGTTTGTATCACCTAACACACTCCACTCCTGTGTTTGTATCACCTAACGCACTCCTGTGTTTGTATCACCAAAAACACTCCCCCTGTGTTTGTATCACCTAACACACTCCACTCCTGTGTTTGTATCACCTAACACACTCCCCGTGTTTGTATCACCTAACGCACTCCTGTGTTTGTATCACCTAAAAGCACTCCACTCCTGTGTTTGTATCACCTAAAAACCCCCTCCACTCCTGTGTTTTGTATCACCTAACACACTCCACTCCTGTGTTTTGTATCACCTAACGCACTCCTGTGTTTGTATCACCTAACACACTCCTGTGTTTTTTATCACCTAACGCACTCCACTCCTGTGTTTGTATCCCTAAAAACACTCCTGTGTTTGTATCACCTAACACACTCCTGTGTTTGTATCACCTAAACGACTCCACTCCTGTGTTTTGTATCACCTAACGCACTCCACTCCTGTGTTTGTATCACCTAACGCACTCCACTCCTGGTTTGTATCACCTAACACCTCCTGTTTTTATCACCTAACCCCACTCCCGTGTTTTTTATCACCTAATGCACTCCACTCCTGTGTTGTACACCTAACACACCCACTCCTGTGGTTTTGTATCACCTAACGCACTCCACTCCTGTGTTTGTATCACCAACGCACTCCTGTGTTTGTATCACCTAACACACTCCTGTGTATGTATCACCAAAAACACCCACCCTGTTTTGTATCACCTAACGCACTCCCGTGTTTGTATCACCTAACACACTCCTGTGTTTGTATCACCTAACGCACTCCTGTGTTTGTACACCTAATGCACTCCACTCCTGTTTTGTATCACCTAACGCACTCCTGTGGGATATGCACAAGCCCACCCACGTTTTTGCTTAAGAAAATATGTACTTGATGTAAAGCGCAAATATATGCCCATTTATTACGTCTCTTTGCAATTTTTAAATACATTATACTCACTGTGGTGACAGCTGAATTACATCCTGGGTTTACTGTGCTGGAGAAATATGGTTTTTCATGTACATTCAATAAAATCTACAGAAGCAGCTGATCAGAAAATGATTTTTAAGTGTCGCTTTCTAACTGAAGCTACTGAGGACAATGATCAGGTTTATATTTCAAGTTGGAAAATCTAACAAGATCGTTTCCCCTGGGGAATGTGTAACCAGTGAACTAACCACTAATTGCCGTTTCATTTCAGCATCAGAACTTCTTATCCCGAATTTCAAGTTCTGGGCAACAATGAGCCAAACCAATCCAACCCTTCATTGTTTTCTTAACATTCCCAGGGTACTCGACAGGTTGTAGTGTTCCTAAACTTGCTGATGACCCTGGGGACAAATCTCTCTATAAAGACGGTTTTTTTTCCATTCTCTCAGCAAACTAATCAGCCATAATACTGTGCACCCTATCATGCTACACTTCTGCACAATGATTTTGCCTACTGACTTGAAACAACCACCATGAAAGTGTCTCTGATGGTTTAGTTTCCATGGTGAAAGTCAACAGACAGAATAGCCAAAAAACCCGTGCGCCAGCATTTAATTTAGTTTCCCTGGTGAAAGTCAACTGACAGAATAGCCAAAAACTGTGCTGCCATGTTCATTTTTGTTTCCCTGGTGAAAGTCAACTGACAGAATAGCCAAAACCCATGCGCCAGCATTCACTTAGTTTCCATGGTGAAAGTCAACTGACAATCATAGCCAAAAACTGCGCTGCCAGCATTCATCTAGTTTCCATGGTGAAAGTCAACTGACAGAACAGCCAAAAACTGTGCGCCAGCATTCACTTAGTTTTCCCTGGTGAAAGTCAACTGACAGAATAGCATAAAACTGTGCTGCCAGCATTCATCTAGTTTCCAAAGGTGAAAGTCAACTGACAGAATAGCCAAAACCTGTGCTGCCAGCATTCATTTAGTTTTCCCTGGTGAAAGTCAACTGACAAATAAACCAAAAAAACTGTGCGCCAGCATTCAAACAATTTCCATGGTGAAAGTCAACTGACATCAAAAGCCAAAAACTGCTGCCAGCATTCACTTAGTTTCCATGGTGAAAGTCAACTGACAGAATAGCCAAAAACTGTGCTGCCAGCAATCATCTATTTCCATGGTGAAAGTCAAATGACCGAATACCAAAACCTGTGCTGCCAGCATTCACTTAGTTTCCATGGTGAAAGTCAACCGACATCATAGCCAAAACTGTGCTGCCAGCATCATCTAGTTTCCATGGTGAAAGTCAACTGACACATAAACCAAAACTGCTGCCCGCATTCACTTAGTTTCCATGTGAAAGTCAAGTGACAGAATAGCTAAAAACTGCGCTGCCAGCATTCATTTAGTTTCCATGGTGAAAGTCAACAGACAGAATAGCCAAAAACTGTGCTGCCAGCATTCAGTCAAAACCGGACAAGGAAATTTCTCTTCATCCTGCCAATCTTGGGGAGTGGACAGGGCGCCAGCGCTTCAGATGAGAAATGTTCTAAATGTACCAAGAAACTGTAATGTTAAAAGATAACACGACAGATCATGTCAATTTTAAATTTTGTGGCACACTTATGCACACACACACACACACACACACACAAAACACACACAGTGCGCCACCCCACACACACACGCCCACACACACCCTACATACACACAGAGGTTGCAATTACAAAGCAACTGAAAGGGCAGCAGCTTAAATTTCATTATGCACCCCAAAAACTGTTTATACATGTTTCGTCTGGAACGACGACTCAAGGATAACACTTCATTAAAAATTTCATTAGTCCATTTTGAAATAAAAAGACTTGG
>CM031608.1:5058420-5116209 GCA_018398815.1 Conus ventricosus
TTCCTTTATGATGAAGATACGTACCAAATAGCATTTTCTTCCTGTTAGAATTTTCAATGCTCATTAGAGTTATACAATGTAAACATGGATGAATAAATTATTTACTTTTTATAATCGATTGTGCGACTGGTTTTTCATTATGTGAACCGACTGGGTATGATATTTGTGTCTTGCCTCTCCTCCATTCAGGTGGCTCTGTGCCGACGTGCGTCTCATGTGCTTCGCACACATAATCTGTCGTGCATCTCATGTGCTTTGCACACATAAATCTGTTCATCTGTAACTTTATGTACAGCTTTCAGTTACCTGATCCATTTTCTGGATGTACCACATTAAATCCACGTCAGGTAGACATAAACATAATTTTAGAAGGAAATTTCCTATTAAAAACCATGTCATCAGATTAACTTCCAACTCAATTCAGATCAAGATTATTTACATTGCAGTTAAAAGCTCTGAACTGACAAATCAAACCCAAAAAAAAATTTCAACTTTTTTTTTTTTTTTTTTTTTGCTGTCCCAACCTCTGCGCCACCTCAGAGGCAGTACACCCACGCCGCTCATTCCGACACCCCGTCCACAGCCACAGCCCGGTCGGCCCCGCCGCAGCCCCGGCACCGACAATCCACAAGGAGCAGTCAATGTCAAGAGGCAACCCACCGGAGGAGACACTGCACTGCTGTCGAGTCACTTCGGTGGTGTTCAGTGGCGCCTGTTCTGTTCTAACATAGCAGGACACCACCTACTAAGCCTCTACCGACGACAATAATTGCTTAGTCGCGGAGCCGGCGTGAGTGAGCTCTCCCTCCGGAGGGCGCCAACAACAGCCCCCATGGACTCGCCGATACGGTGAACCCGACGGAACCAAACCAAGGCCACAGACGTGGAAGAGGACATCGAAATTGAGGTCACTATGAGAGCAGGGCATGAAGGGCCACAGAATATTGAGACATTTTTTTTTATTGCTGATCGATGACAATGAGGATGATGAAGATGATGCTACGGATTTCCATTTCGGTCTGAGACTACATGACAGGGCTGTACTCCACGCTTCCTTTCATATATATCTGGCGTCAACCAGGCCCAAGAGATACAGGCACCTGCAGTGTTGGTCAGGAAATTGAGCAACACTCTCAGAAACGCATCCATTAAGTGGATGAACTCGACTATGTGGTCCCAGTCTTCCCAACCGAGAGTCCGCAGCAACTCAACTCTGGGTAGGAGCCGGTCGGGGCAGAAAAACCCACATGACTTCTGATGGGATTCGAACCCACGACCTCCCAGCCGGGAGTCCGCGACGCTAACCACTTCGCCACGGCGGCTGGTTTCAACATGTATTCTTATCACAATTTTATATTAAAAACCAAATGTAAAATTTTAGCACTTATTAATCTATACAAGCATATACACACCCCATGCACACACCATGTATTCCAATTCTTTCCCCACCACACACACACACACATGCATTAACACATACCAAAGCACACACAATGGATTCTGCAGGTACAAAGTGCACACATATGTACAAATATGCGCACACACTGCCTCACTTATCCTCACTCCCACCCCACTCTCACGCTGCACTGGAAATGATTTGCGTAAAAGGAAATTTTTATTCTAAAATTACGTTTAATCTAACATACTTACCGTGGCTCACTAATGCAATAAGCGGCAGCAATTTGCTATCCCTGCCTCGTATACAATAAAGTCCGTATGGACAACAAAACCCTGAAAGGGCCTCGTGCCTTGCACATGCTCAGAACCATCCTCTTTTCGAGGTATATTAAACCCTGACTGAGAACTCCTGATGGAACCAGGAAGGCGGGGAGGTAGGGAGGGTCTCTGCGTGAGCCACGGTAAGTATGTTAGATTAAACGTAATTTTAGAATAAAAATTTCCTTTTAATTACACATACTATACCGTTGGCTCACTAATGCAGAGTCGCACTACCTGGAAGGAGGCTCACCTGGTTACCGCCTGGGGGAGCGAGAAGAGCCGGAGCGTGTGGCGGAGATGGAGTGTTGCGCCACCACAGCTGATGCGATGCCCCTAGACCCATCATCGCGCAGACGAGAAACGTCGCGCAGGTAGAATTGGATGAAGGTGCCAGGGGAACGCCAATATGCGGCATCTAACACACTCTGAATGCTGGCATTATGAGCTACTGCCAGCGAAGACGCCCATGCCCTAATCTCATGAGGTCTAGGTGAGAAAACAGCCAAATCCCTTCAGGTCTCGCATACGCAGCTTTAATGACTTCTCTCAGCCATCGAGAGATTGAAGAGCGCCTGATGTCCTCCTTATAACCTTCGTTGTAAGAGAGAAACAGGTGGCGCTGCTTGGAGCGAGAAGATTTCGTGCGTTTCCTATACTCCCGCAGAGCGCGCACCGGACAGAGAGTGCGGTCTTCGTCGTCCGGGGCGAGAATAGAAGTGAGAGGAAGAATGG
The DNA here is from genome assembly GCA_018398815.1 of Conus ventricosus. NCBI lineage: Eukaryota > Metazoa > Mollusca > Gastropoda > Neogastropoda > Conidae > Conus > Conus ventricosus. Next base: position 5,060,872 of record CM031608.1, read on the forward strand.
AGATAGTCGGGGAAGAAGAACCTGGCAACTGGTTTTTCGCTAAAAAATTCTGGGAGGAGGCGAAGAGAAAATCGAGCCATCGGTTCGGAGGCGACGTCCCCAGGCAGGCCACTAAGGGCGTGGACTTCACTGCAGCGCCTCCCTGAGGCCAGGGAAACGAGAAAGGCTGTTTTGAAGGAAAGGAATTTCAGAGAACACTCCCGGATGGGCTCGTAAGGGGGGAGCCTGAGGGAGGAGAGGACTAAGAAAAGATCCCACGCCGGGATACGGCGGGGGCATCGGGCCTCCTGTAGGGCTGCTCCTCTGACCAGATCCCGCAGAAGGGGGTCGTCCCCGAAGGAGGGGCCCCTAACTGGCGGATAGTGGTGGAAATAGCCGCCCTGTGAACCTTAACAGAGGAGGCTGAAAGTTTTCTCTCCGATGAAAGAAAGGCTAGGTAGTTCGCCAATTGGCATTGAGAAGGAGAATGAGGTGATACTGCGTGGCTGGAGCACCAAGAGAGCCAGCCATTCCAGTGGACACTATAGACGCTTTGGGTGCCTGACCTGTGGGCATGTTCCACAAGGCCGATTACCGCTGGGGAGGCGCCTCGTGCAGACAGCGCGTCCCGCACAGTAGCCAGGCGTGAAGATGCAGCACGTTTGGATTGCCGTGTGGAATGCCTGACCGTGGCTGAAGCAGGGACTTTGCCTTTAAGGCGAGCGGGTATCGGAGGCACGTGAGACAGGTGTAACAGTTCCGGAAACCACGCTTGGGCCGGCCAGCGTGGAGCCACAAGAATAAGCGTGGCTGCATCTTCCCTTGCCTTGCGGAGAACTTTTCCCAGAATGGGGAACGGGGGAAAGGCATAGCCCGTCAGGCCGGACCAAGGGATGGACAGGGCGTCCACAGCCCACGCTGCCGGATCCGGAACTGGGGAGACATACAGCTGGAGACGGTGGTTAAACCGGGTGGCGAACAGGTCTACCTGTGGTTTGAACCATACAGTCCAGAGAGGTTCCAGGATAGAGTGGACGAGAGTCCATTCTGAGGGAAGAACCATGTGCGACCTGCTGAGGGAGTCCGCGAGAATGTTGATCTTCCCAGGAACATGCTTGGCCGAGATCCGGATTGATTGTGTCTCGCACCAAAGAAGAAGCTGTTCCGCCCTCAGGGACAGGGAGTGAGAACGCGCCCCCCTTGCTTGTTGATATAACACGCCACAGTCGTGTTGTCGGTGTTGAGGAGAATTTGTTTTCCTTTCAGGAAGGGAAGAAACTCCTTGAGGGCTTGGAACACGGCTTCCAGCTCTAGCCGACTGATATGCCAGGATCCCATCTCCGGGGACCATTGCCCGGAGGCCGTCAGAGAGTTGACGTGGGCACCCCACCCGGACTGGGACGCGTCCGTGTAACAGGTCCTCCTGTGGAGGAGGGGGGTGTGATGGGGACACCCTGAGCCAGCCAGGACTGGGAGTGCCATTGGGCCACCGATGACTGGAACCACTGACCGAGAGGGATCGGAAGGTCCCACGACTGCAGTGCCTGAGACCAGCGCTTGCGAAAGAGGCGCTGAAACCGGCGTTTGTGCAGTCGACCGAGGGGTACTAAGGGGGCCAAGGACTCCATCAGACCCAGAAGAGAGGCCAGCTTCCTGGCTGGCGCCTGATCCAAGGAGAGGAGGTGGGCCAAGAGGTGCTGGAGGCGAACCAGGCGTTGGGGGGTTGGAGAGACCAGCCATTTGGTGGCGTGGAAGGACATGCCCAGAAACTGAAACTGCTGCGCGACGGGATGAGATCGGACTTCTCCTCGTTGTGAACAAATCCCAGCTGCTGACAGAGGCTTAAAACCTGTAGGGCTTGCTGGGAGCACAGAGTGCTGGATGAGGCAAGAAGAAGCCAATCGTCTAGATAGGCCTTCAGACGAATTCCTTTCTCCCGAACATGCAAGCAAAGTTCCCGAGCCACCCTCGTGAAAACCCAAGAGGCCGGGGCTAGTCCAAAGGGAAGAGCCCTGAACTGAAAAACGCAGCTTCTCCACACGAAGCGGAGGTACTTCCTGTCCCTTGGGTGGATCAAGAGATGGAAGTAGCATCTTTCAAGTCGATGGATACCGCCCAGTCGCCGGGATGCATGGCATCGCGGATGACATGGGGGTTTCCATCCGAAAACGGAGGACGATAAGAAACCTGTTCAAGGGCGAGAGATCTAGAACCGGTCTCCATCCTCCAGAAGCTTTGGGAACCACAAAAATGCGGCCATAAAAGCCCGGAGAGGAATGGAAGAGGACTTCCTCTGTGGCTCCCTTGGCTAACAGCGAAAGGACCTCCTGGTCTAAGGCCTGAGAGGCCGCCAGATCCCGAGGAGGAGCGAAAGTGGAGGGGAAAGGAGTGAGAGGAGCCTTCACTGCACCCCAAGGAGACGAAACCCCGACCTGATCACCTGCAGAGCCCAAGGGCTTGCGGGAAGCCGCTCCCAGGCACTGAGGTGCCTGGACAGACTGCCCACAGGACCCCCCTGGGGTGAAGTACCCAGGTCGGGGCAAGTCATTGGGGTGGGCCGTCTGAGACGGAGCTTTCGGACCCGCCGGCCGAGCCTGAGGCCGACCCCTGCTGGGTTGCTTGCCTCGGATCCCCCGGGGTCAAATGACCGTCGTCCCTTGGGTTGAGAGGGACCCGGTGATGAGAAAGGCGCTGGCGCCTTGCGTTTTGAACCGGGGCGGGGGGAAGGGGGGCCTGATTGAAAGGCGAGGTCACGCCTAATCTCGGCCTGGCTCTTAATGGTAGCCTGTACGTGATTCCCGAACAGAGACCCTGACTTGACTGGCAAGGCTCTGAGGGAGGCGCGGGCAGAGGGAGAGCGGGTCACAGAAGATGCCAAAAGGACCGCGTCTCTCCTCGCTAGTACCGAGTTCAGATGGAGCCTAGCGAAGGCCCCAGCCGAATACTTAAGCCCTTCAGCCATTGACTGAATACAGGCTACCATTGACTGAATACAGGCTACCACTGCAGCTGGGTCCGCGGACTGGCGGATGGTGAAGGAATCTGAATCAGGATCCTTAAGGGCAGAAACTAGTCCCCCTAGGAAGGAATCCATAACTGAGATAGCCTCCAAACCCTCCTCGCAGACTCTTCCCACTCGGCAAGGCAGCGCTCTGAAAGGGACACCTGCCTAGCGTGTGATTTTGACCTCTCCTGGACCAGGAGGAGGTCCTCCTGGGAGAGGGGGAGAGTGGCTTCTGGGATAGTATCATTTGCCAAGAAGGCCTTCTTGGCAAATGGAAGCCTCTCTGGCTTAAGGAACTTCCCGCACGCCAGCGCACTAGGGAAATCAGGAACAGAACCAGGCATGATGTCCTGTGCCTCGTGCCCCTGACTCTTATTTGGGCCCTCCTCATGCAGTCGGCCACCATGACCGACTCCTTTAGCAGAGAGGAGGGGCCTGGCTGCCAATGGGCGAGATCCCAGGGCGAGTTCCGCTGCTGAAGGGCAGGGGGCTCTGACCTCCTGAGAGGATGACACCGCCTCCGGAACAAGGGAAGCCAGAAAGGCCACCGAGTCCTGGAAGGAAAAAGAACCGGGCGACTGGTCCTCCTCCTCTGACTCAGAATCCACCAGGTCGGATCCACAGACCGAGGGGGTGGCCGCCCTTGGCGAAGCGGTGCGCGACGAAAGCCCAGGGTGGCCTGGGATGGCTGATTCCTCAGACATTCCGGGAGAGGGATCAGTCCCCGGGTGGGCCGAGGGGGCCTGGGAGGGAGAGGCCTGCATGGTGGAGGGCTGGGCATAAAACCCGGCCACCAGGAAACCCGAAGCAGGGGGCTGTGGAAAGCCCATAGTCGGGGGATATTGCCATTGGGCCCATGGCGCCCAAGGCAAAGGGCCCTGACCCCATGATAGGGGGGGGCTGAGAGTGTGGCTGCTGGCCCAACCCAGAAAGTGGGGGGCCTAATGCGCCGGTCCCTTGAGGGGTGCTCGGAAAAAGAGGGCGAAACCCCAGTGGTCTGCCCAAAAGAAGAGGCAGAACATGAGGTGGAGGAAGGGAAACAACCGGGGCCGAACGAGATTCAAGCCCTTGAGAGGGAGTTGCTTCCCTTGGATCACCTACCGAGCGAGAGGGAAGGGGGTGACGAATAGTCTACCTCATTGCCCGGCGCCTCCGTAGAGGGCCCGTGCATCTTCGATTCTGCCATGGGAATCGAACTGTGCGCAGTAGAACCGCAGCTGAACTGGACACAGGATGCACTAACGGGTACGACAGAACCGCAGCTGAGTCGCTCACGTTATGGGGCAAAGGGACGGAATCGGCAGAACCGCAGCTGAGCCGATCACCGTCACAAAGTGTGGGTTGCGAGAAAGAGCTCGCTGTCACAACAACAGAACCGCAGCTGAGTTGAAGTGAACCCTTGGGAGAAAGTGACGCTGAAGGGAGAGGAGGTTTTGGCGGGGCTATAGACAAAGAGCCTGCCGGCGAGATGCGGGAATCGAAAGACGAAACCTTCCTAACTCTCGCCTTACCACCCAATCGCTTCACGTATGTTTCTCCCTTAAGTGAAACATAAGCAAGGACACCAACGAACAGCAACAACAATCGATCGATTTGCGAGAAAAGTAAAAAAATACTTAGCTGCTCGTGTACACGCGGCTTAACGGGAAAATGGCTGCCGAGAAAAGAGGATGGTTTGAGCATGCGCAAGGCACGAGGCCCTTTCAGGGGTTTTGTTGTCCGTACAGACTTTATTGTATACGAGGCAGGGATAGCAAATTGCTGCCGCTTATTGCATTAGTGAGCCACGGTATAGTATGTGTAATTAAAATGGCTGTTGATGACGATGTCTCAGACTTGTGTTTCAAGCCCGTTTCTACATCGACCTCAAGCCACTAACTGGACCATGGCTTGGTCAATTTACATGATGGTGACACAGACCGCCTGGATCATGGCTTGGTCAATTTACATGATGGTGACACAGACCGCCTGCATCATGGCTTGGTCCAATTTACATGATGGTGACACAGACCGCCTGGATCATGACTTGGTCAATTTGCATGATGGTGACACAGACCGCCTGGATCATGGCTTGGTCAATTTACATGATGGTGACACAGACCGCCTGCATCATGGCTTGGTCAATTTACATGATGGTGACACAGACCGCCTGCATCATGGCTTGGTCAATTTGCATGATGGTGACACAGACCACCAGAATCATGACTTGGTCAATTTACATGATGGTGACACACACCGCCTGGATCATGGCTTGGTCAATTTACATGATGGTGACACACACGCCTGGATCAAAGCCAGGAATTTGACATGCATGTCCACAGAATCGTGAAGACTGAGCATGCAGTCATGTCCATGTGATCACACCGATTCAACTGAGCATGCAGTCATGTCCCATGTGATCACACCGATTCAACTGAGCATGCAGTCATGTCCCATGTGATCACACCGATTCAACTGAGCATGCAGTCATGTCCCATGTGATCACACCGATTCAACTGAGCATGCAGTCATGTCCATGTGATCACACCGATTCAACTGAGCATGCAGTCATGTCCCATGTGATCACTGAGCATGCAGTCATGTCCCATGTGATCACACCGATTCAACTGAGCATGCAGTCATGTCCCATGTGATCACTGAGCATGCAGTCATGTCCCATGTGACCACGGAGCATGCAGTCATGTCCCATGTGATCACTGAGCATGCAGTCATGTCCCATGTGATCACACCGATTCAACTGAGCATGCAGTCATGTCCCATGTGATCACTGAGCATGCAGTCATGTCCCATGTGATCACTGAGCATGCAGTCATGTCCCATGTGATCACTGAGCATGCAGTCATGTCCCATGTGATCACTGAGCATGCAGTCATGTCCCATGTGATCACTGAGCATGCAGTCATGTCCCATGTGACCACTGAGCATGCAGCCATGTCCCATGTGATCACTGAGCATGCAGTCATGTCGCATGTGATCACACCGATTCAACTGAGCATGCAGTCATGCCCCATGTGACCACTGAGCATGCAGCCATGTCCCATGTGATCACTGAGCATGCAGTCATGTCCCATGTGATCACTGAGCATGCAGTCATGTCCATGTGATCACCGAGCATGCAGTCATGTCCCATGTGATCACTGAGCATGCAGTCATGTCCCATGTGATCACTGAGCATGCAGTCATGTCCCATGTGATCACTGAGCATGCAGTCATGTCCCATGTGATCACTGAGCATGCAGTCATGTCCCATGTGATCACTGAGCATGCAGTCATGTCCCATGTGACCACTGAGCATGCAGTCATGAGCATGCAGTCATGTCCCATGTGATCACTGAGCATGCAGTCATGTCCCATGTGACCACTGAGTATGCAGTCATGTCCCATGTGATCACTGAGCATGCAGTCATGTCCCATGTGATCACTGAGCATGCAGTCATGTCCCATGTGATCACTGAGCATGCAGTCATGTCCCATGTGACCACTGAGCATGCAGTCATGTCCCATGTGACCACTGAGCATGCATTCATGTCCCATGTGATCACTGAGCATGCATTCATGTCCCATGTGATCACTGAGCATGCAGCCATGTCCAAGTGATCACTGAGCATGCAGTCATGTCCCATGTGATCACTGAGCATGCAGTCATGTCCCATGTGATCACTGAGCATGCAGCCATGTCCATGTGATCACTGAGCATGCAGTCATGTCCCATGTGATCACTGAGCATGCAGCCATGTCCCATGTGATCACTGAGCATGCAGTCATGTCCCATGTGATCACTGAGCATGCAGTCATGTCCATGTGATCACTGAGCATGCAGTCATGTCCCATGTGATCACACAGCATGCAGTCATGTCCCATGTGATCACTGAGCATGCAGTCATGTCCCATGTGATCACTGAGCATGCAGTCATGTCCCATGTGATCACTGAGCATGCAGTCATGCCCCATGTGATCACTGAGCATGCAGTCATGCCCATGTGACCACACCGATTCAACTGAGCATGCAGTCATGTCCCATGTGATCACTGAGCATGCAGTCATGCCCCATGTGATCACTGAGCATGCAGTCATGCCCCATGTGACCATGAGCATGCAGTCATGCCCCATGTGACCACTGAGCATGCAGTCATGCCCCATGTGATCACTGAGCATGCAGTCATGCCCCATGTGACCACTGAGCATGCAGTCATGCCCCATGTGATCACTGAGCATGCAGTCATGCCCCATGTGATCACTGAGCATGCAGTCATGCCCCATGTGATCACTGAGCATGCAGTCATGCCCCATGTGATCACTGAGCATGCAGTCATGCCCCATGTGATCACTGAGCATGCAGTCATGCCCCATGTGACCACTGAGCATGCAGTCATGCCCCATGTGACCACTGAGCATGCAGTCATGCCCCATGTGACCACTGAGCATGCAGTCATGCCCCATGTGACCACTGAGCATGCAGTCATGCCCCATGTGATCACTGAGCATGCAGTCATGCCCCATGTGATCACTGAGCATGCAGTCATGCCCCATGTGATCACTGAGCATGCAGTCATGCCCCATGTGATCACTGAGCATGCAGTCATGTCCCATGTGATCACTGAGCATGCAGTCATGCCCCATGTGATCACTGAGCATGCAGTCATGTCCCATGTGATCACTGAGCATGCAGTCATGTCCCATGTGATCACTGAGCATGCAGTCATGTCCCATGTGATCACACCAGCATGCAGTCATGTCCCATGTGATCACACCAGCATGCAGTCATGCCCATGTGATCACACCAGCATGCAGTCATGCCCCATGTGATCACACCAGCATGCAGTCATGTCCCATGTGATCACACCAGCATGCAGTCATGCCCCATGTGATCACACCAGCATGCAGTCATGCCCATGTGATCACCCAGCATGCAGTCATGTCCCATGTGATCACACCAGCATGCAGTCATGCCCCATGTGATCACACCAGCATGCAGTCATGTCCCATGTGATCACACCAGCATGCAGTCATGCCCCATGTGATCACACCGATTCAACATGCAGTCATGCCCCATGTGATCACACGATGCATGCAGTCATGCCCATGTGATCACACCGATTCATGCAGTCATGCCCCATGTGATCACACCGATGCATGCAGTCATGCCCCATGTGATCACACCGATGCATGCAGTCATGCCCCATGTGATCACACCGATGCATGCAGTCATGCCCCATGTGATCACACCGATGCATGCAGTCATGCCCCATGTGATCACACCGATGCATGCAGTCATGCCCCATGTGATCACACCGATGCATGCAGTCATGCCCATGTGATCACACCGATGCATGCAGTCATGCCCCATGTGATCACACCGATGCATGCAGTCATGCCCCATGTGATCACACCGATGCATGCAGTCATGCCCCATGTGATCACACCGATGCATGCAGTCATGCCCCATGTGATCACACCAGCATGCAGTCATGTCCCATGTGATCACACCAGCATGCAGTCATGTCCCATGTGATCACACCAGCATGCAGTCATGTCCCATGTGATCACACCGATGCATGCAGTCATGTCCCATGTGATCACACCAGCATGCAGTCATGTCCCATGTGATCACACCAGCATGCAGTCATGTCCCATGTGATCACACCAGCATGCAGTCATGTCCCATGTGATCACACCAGCATGCAGTCATGTCCCATGTGATCACACCGATGCATGCAGTCATGTCCCATGTGATCACACCAGCATGCAGTCATGTCCCATGTGATCACACCAGCATGCAGTCATGTCCCATGTGATCACACCAGCATGCAGTCATGTCCCATGTGATCACACCAGCATGCAGTCATGTCCCATGTGATCACACCAGCATGCAGTCATGCCCCATGTGATCACACCAGCATGCAGTCATGCCCATGTGATCACACCAGCATGCAGTCATGTCCCATGTGATCACACCAGCATGCAGTCATGCCCCATGTGATCACACCAGCATTGCAGTCATGTCCCATGTGATCACACCAGCATGCAGTCATGTCCCATGTGATCACACCAGCATGCAGTCATGTCCCATGTGATCACACCAGCATGCAGTCATGCCCCATGTGATCACACCAGCATGCAGTCATGTCCCATGTGATCACACCAGCATGCAGTCATGTCCCATGTGATCACACCAGCATGCAGTCATGTCCCATGTGATCACACCAGCATGCAGTCATGCCCCATGTGATCACACCAGCATGCAGTCATGTCCATGTGATCACACCAGCATGCAGTCATGCCCCATGTGATCACACCAGCATGCAGTCATGTCCCATGTGATCACACCAGCATGCAGTCATGTCCCATGTGATCACACCAGCATGCAGTCATGCCCCATGTGATCACACCAGCATGCAGTCATGTCCCATGTGATCACACAGCATGCAGTCATGTCCCATGTGATCACACCAGCATGCAGTCATGCCCATGTGATCACACCAGCATGCAGTCATGTCCCATGTGATCACACCAGCATGCAGTCATGTCCCATGTGATCACACCGATTCAACCCCAAAATGCTGACAGTGTGCTCTTCCTTTTCTTTTTTTTTTTTTTTTTTTTTTTACAAAAATAAATCGTGTTTCTTAACGCATTGGCTGGTGAAGAGGAATCTGCCTGCAGAGGCACAAAAATAAATCGTGTTTCTTAACGCATTGGCTGGTGAAGAGGAATCTGCCTGCAGAGGCACAAAAATAAATAGTGTTTCTTAACGCATTGGCTGGTGAAGAGGAATCTGCCTGCAGAGGCACAAAAATAAAGTGTTTCTTAACGCATTGGCTGGTGAAGAGGAATCTGCCTGCAGAGGCAATACACAAGTCTGTCTTAATTGTAACTGCAATGCAAGTGCATTTTAGGAAAAAGAAAATTCTGTAATGCCCTGTTGGTGTAGATTTGATGAAAATTCTGCTCTCCCACTCGTTACTCTTTTTGGTCTGTCTGGGTTCTTCCCCCTCAGGGTCTGTACCCACTGGCACTCAACTGCTTCAACAATGGCAGAATAATAAAATAGGTTTTGTGCGCGTGCATTGCAATGAGTGGCTGCCCACTGGTGCACTGTGCACAACACCTAGGACATTCAGCTGGTTATCGCTGCTCTGGAATTTCTTTTTTAACACATTCTTTAAAATCATCTTTTCAATGAAAAGTTGCACAGAATAAGATGACACTGTATAAATCAGACCTGTTTACCCCCAACATTACCTTTCAGTAGTCATGATGACCTGTGTCAGTAGTTTGGGCTCAAATTTGAGCAACTGTCGGTAGTCACCACTACTTCTGCAGCATTTGATCTCTTTGGCAATTTTTGAGTCTGGGCATATGCGTTTGATTGTCTTTGTGAGAGTGTCAGCTGCTGCGAATGGCAAATTATGTTCCACCAAGAATTCGCATATCAGAGCCTCTGACCGTGTCACCTCTAGCTCATCACGCTGCTGTGTAAAGAGGCCTTGCAGAGTGGATTGTTTCCCCTTGGCTCTCTCGAATTGTCTGTGTCTGGCACTTTTAACATGTCTGAAACAGTCGTTCTTTCCGCCATGCACACAGCTGAAGTCCGTGTCACAAACAGTGCACCGCACACACGCTTCTCCTTTTTCGATGCCTGTAAACAAGACCACTCCTGTGTATACTCCTTTCGAAAACGCTGTGCAGGAGGCAGCCGGGCTTTTTTCTTTGGTGGGAGGTGCAAGGTCAGTTGATTCACTGGCCTTTTCTTTTTCCCTTTTTGTTGACATTTTTGCGCGAATCGACTGAGCAGACTGGAGCAGACGAAAGAAATTAGCGCGCATGCGCAAGCAAGTCGGAAAATATCAGAATTATCTCCCTTCACTTACTTTCGTTTATGATCGTCGCTGACAGCTTTAGTGGCCGATTTTGTTTGTTTGTTGTTGTTTTTTCTCCGCCAGTTTGAGCCTGTGTGATCGTAGCACCGTAGCTGAGGACCTATTATCGTAGAAACTACGGTGAATCCGTAGGGGTACACAGGTCTGATAAATACACAGGTTATGACTTGACGCTGACACACACCAGCACCGATACACTGTAACTTCATTCTACGTGGCCTCACATCAGCTGGGGAGTCCAAGAGCTGACTGTGGTCTACAGGCCAGCAGAGCAAAGTTCCTGGGAGACAGAGCGCTGTCAAACACAGGCACTGCCACACTTGGTATACCTGAAAAATAACAAAGACAAATAACAACGTAAAGCAACCCTAACTTCCATGATGAGAGAGGCCTCACTTCAAGCCAGTAAGTATGTACTTATCCACCAACTGGCACACACATTAAAGAAGCAGCCAGCAAACCTCCACTTTCCCGAAAGATAGTAATTCTTAAAGTTTTGCGTTAGGAAACTCTGCAAAAGCTGTAAAGCAGGTCTTTGTTTCTTCTGATGATGAATTTCTTAGAATGTTATTTTTCCGGAATGGGGAAAATCTGTGGTTGGTTCTGTATGTTCTAGACTAGTTCTGCCACGATGCATCTTCCAAACTACAAGGCGAAGAAATGGTGGGCAGGCTCTCAAGGAAGGGAGCAATGTCTGTCTGCCTGTGTGAAGTGTCTGTACCTACACACCAGTGTCTGTGAAAGAATGCACCTCTGGATAGAGAACATCAACGTCCATATGAACATGTACATGCAACAATGTGCTTATTTGTATCACCTAACGCACTCCTGTGTTTGTATCACCTAACGCACTCCTGTGTTTGTATCACCTAACGCACTCCTGTGTTTGTATCACCTAACGCACTCCTGTGTTTGTATCACCTAACGCACTCCTGTGTTTGTATCACCTAATGCACTCCACTCCTGTGGTTTGTATCACCTAACGCACTCCTGTGTTTGTATCACCTAATGCACTCCTGTGTTTGTATCACCTAACGCACCCTGTGTTTGTATCACCTAATGCACTCCTGTGTTTGTATCACCTAACGCACTCCACTCATGTGTTTGTATCACCTAATGCACTCCTGTGTTGTATCACCTAATGCCACTCCTGTGTTTGTATCACCTAACGCACTCCACTCCTGTGTTTGTATCACCTAACGCACCCTGTGTTTGTATCACCTAATGCACTCCTGTGTTTGTATAACCTAACGCACTCCACTCCTGTGTTTGTATCACCTAATGCACCCTGTGTTTGTATCACCTAACGCACCCTGTGTTTGTATCACCTAATGCACCCTGTGTTTGTATCAACCTAATGCACTCCTGTGTTTGTATCACCTAACGCACTCCTGTGTTTGTATCACCTAATGCACTCCTGTGTTTGTATCACCTAACGCACTCCACTCCTGTGTTTGTATCACCTAACGCACTCCACTCCTGTGGGTTTTTAAACACCTAATGCACTCCCGTGTTTGTATCACCTAACGCACTCCTGTGTTTGTATCACCTAAACGCACTCCTGTGTTTGTATCACCTAACGCACTCCTGTGTTTGTATCACCTAACGCACTCCTGTGTTTGTATCACCTAACGCACTCCACTCCCGTGTTTGTATCACCTAACGCACTCCACTCCTGTGTTTGTATCACCTAACGCACTCCACTCCTGTGTTTGTATCACCTAACGCACTCCACTCCTGTTTTTTGTATCACCTAATGCATCTGTGTTTTTTATCACCTAACGCACTCCCCTCCTGTGTTTGTATCACCTAATGCACTCCACTCCTGTGTTTGTATCACCTAACGCACTCCTGTGTTTGTATCACCTAACGCACTCCACTCCTGTGTTTGTATCACCTAACGCACTCCACTCCTGTGTTTGTATCACCTAATGCACCCTGTGTTTGTATCACCTAACGCACTCCTGTGTTTGTATCACCTAACGCACTCCTGTGTTTGTATCACCTAACGCACTCCTGTGTTTGTATCACCTAACGCACTCCTGTGTTTGTATCACCTAACGCACTCCTGTGTTTTGTATCACCTAACGCACTCCACTCCTGTGTTTGTATCACCTAACGCACTCCACTCCTGTGTTTGTATCACCTAATGCACTCCTGTGTTTGTATCACCTAATGCACTCCTGTGTTTGTATCACCTAACGCACTCCACTCCTGTGTTTGTATCACCTAATGCACTCCTGTGTTTGTATCACCTAATGCACTCCTGTGTTTGTATCACCTAACGCACTCCTGTGTTTGTATCACCTAACGCACTCCTGTGTTTGTATCACCTAATCCCCCTCCTGTGTTTGTATCACCTAATGCACTCCTGTGTTTGTATCACCTAACGCACTCCCGTGTTTGTATCACCTAACGCACTCCTGTGTTTGTATCACCTAACGCACTCCTGTGTTTGTATCACTAACGCACTCCTGTGTTTGTACAAACCCAACGCACTCCACTCCTGTGTTTGTATCACCTAACGCACTCCACTCCTGTGTTTGTATCACCTAACGCACTCCACTCCTGGTTTTGTATCACTAACGCACTCCTCCTGTGTTTGTATCACCTATAGCACTCCACTCCTGTGTTTGTATCACCTAAACGCACTCCTGTGTTTGTATCACCTAACGCACTCCACTCCTGTGTTTGTATCACCTAACGCACTCCACTCCTGTGTTTGTATCACCTAATGCACTCCTGTGTTTGTATCACCTAACGCACTCCACTCCTGTGTTTGTATCACCTAATGCACTCCACTCCTGTGTTTGTATCACCTAACGCACTCCACTCCTGTGTTTGTATCACCTAATGCACCCTGTGTTTGTATCACCTAACGCACTCCTGTGTTTGTATCACCTAACGCACTCCTGTGTTTGGGATCACCTAACGCACTCCTGTGTTTGTATCACCTAATGCACTCCTGTGTTTGTATCACCTAACCACTCCTGTGTTTGTATCACCTAACGCACTCCACTCCTGTGTTTGTATCACCTAACGCACTCCACTCCTGTGTTTGTATCACCTAATGCACTCCACTCCTGTGTTTGTATCACCTAACGCACTCCTGTGTTTGTATCACCTAATGCACTCCTGTGTTTGTATCACCTAATGCACTCCTGTGTTTGTATCACCTAATGCACTCCTGTGTTTGTATCACCTAATGCACTCCTGTGTTTGTATCACCTAATGCACTCCTGTGTTGTATCACCTAACGCACTCTGTGTTTGTATCACCTAATGCACTCCTGTGTTTGTATCACCTAATGCACTCCTGTGTTTGTATCACCTAACCACTCCACTCTGTGTTTGTATCACCTAACGCACTCCTGTGTTTGTATCACCTAATGCACTCCTGTGTTTGTATCACCTAACGCACTCCATCCTGTGTTTGTATCACCTAATGCACTCCTGTGTTTGTATCACCTAACGCACTCCACTCCGTGTTTGTATCCCCTAACGCACTCCTGTGTTTGTATCACCTAATGCACTCCTGTGTTTGTATCACCTAACGCACTCCACTCCTGTGTTTGTATCACCTAATGCACTCCTGTGTTTGTATCACCTAATGCACTCCTGTGTTTGTATCACCTAACGCACTCCACTCCTGTGTTTGTATCACCTAATGCACTCCACTCCTGTGTTTGTATCACCTAATGCCACTCCCCTCCTGTGTTTGTATCACCTAATGCATCCTGTGTTTGTATCACCTAATGCACTCCACTCCTGTGTTTGTATCACCTAATGCACTCCTGTGTTTGTATCACCTAATGCACTCCTGTGTTTGTATCACCTAACGCACTCCTGTGTTTGTATCACCTAATGCAACTCCCGTGTTTGTATCACCTAACGCACTCCTGTGTTTGTATCACCTAACGCACTCCTGTGTTTGTATCACCTAACGCACTCCTGTGTTTGTATCACCTAATGCACTCCTGTGTTTGTATCACCTAACGCACTCCTGTGTTTGTATCACCTAACGCATCCACTCCTGTGTTTGTATCACCTAACGCACTCCACTCCTGTGTTTTATCACCTAACGCACTCCTGTGTTTGTATCACCTAACGCACTCCCCCTCTGTGTTTGTATCACCTAACGCACTCCTGTGTTTGTATCACCTAACGCACTCCACTCCCGTGTTTGTATCACCTAACGCACTCCCGTGTTTGTATCACCTAACGCACTCCTGTGTTTGTATCACCTAACGCACTCCTGTGTTTGTATCACCCAACGCCACTCCTGTGTTTGTATCACCTAACGCACTCCTGTGTTGTATCACCTAACGCACTCCTGTGTTTGTATCACCTAATGCACTCCTGTGTTTGTATCACCTAACGCACTCCTGTGTTTGTATCACCTAACGCACTCCACTCCTGTGTTTGTATCACCTAACGCACTCCACTCCTGTGTTTGTATCACCTAACGCACTCCACTCCTGTGTTTGATCACCTAACGCACTCCACTCCTGTGTTTGTATCACCTAATGCACTCCTGTGTTTGTATCACCTAATGCCCCTCCTGTGTTTGTATCACCTAACGCACTCCACTCTGTGTTTGTATCACCCAATGCATCCTGTGTTTGTATCACCTAACGCACTCCTGTGTTTGTATCACCTAACGCATCCTGTGTTTGTATCACCTAACGCACTCCTGTGTTTGTATCACCTAACGCACTCCTGTGTTTGTATCACCTAACGCACTCCATCCCGTGTTTGTATCACCTAAGCACTCCACTCCTGTGTTTGTATCACCTAACGCACTCCCTCCTGTGTTTGTATCACCTAACGCACTCCCCTCCTGTGTTTGTATCACCTAATGCACTCCTGTGTTTGTATCACCTAACGACTCCACTCCTGTGTTTGTATCACCTAATGCACTCCTGGGGTTTGTATCACCTAACGCACTCCTGTGTTTGTATCACCCAACGCACTCCACTCCTGTGTTTGTATCACCTAATGCACTCCTGTGTTTGTATCACCTAATGCACCCTGTGTTTGTATCACCTAATGCACTCCTGTGTTTCTATCACCTAACGCACTCCTGTGTTTGTATCACCTAACGCACCCTGTGTTTGTATCACCTAACGCACTCCTGTGTTTGTATCACCTAACGCACTCCACTCCTGTGTTTGTATCACCTAACGCACCCACTCCTGTGTTTGTATCACCTAACGCACCTGTGTTTGTATCACCTAACGCACTCCTGTGTTTGTATCACCAACGCACTCCTGTGTTTGTATCACCCAACGCACTCCACTCCTGTGTTTGTATCACCTAATGCACTCCTGTGTTTGTATCACCTAACGCACTCCACCCTGTGTTTGTATCACCTAACGCACTCCTGTGTTTGTATCACCTAACGCACTCCTGTGTTTGTATCACCTAACGCACTCCACTCCTGTGTTTGTATCACCTAACGCACTCCACTCCTGTGTTTGTATCACCTAATGCACCCTGTGTTTGTATCACCTAACGCATCACTCCTGTGTTTGTATCACCTAACGCACTCCTGTGTTTGTATCACCTAACGCACTCCTGTGTTTGTATCACCTAAGCACTCCTGTGTTTGTATCACCTAACGCACTCCACTCCTGTGTTTGTATCACCTAATGCACTCCTGTGTTTGTATCACCTAACGCACTCCTGTGTTTGTATCACCTAACGCACTCCTGTGTTTGTATCACCTAACGCACTCCTGTGTTTGTATCACCTAACGCACTCCTGTGTTTGTATCACCTAACGCACTCCTGTGTTTGTATCACCTAACGCACTCCTGTGTTTGTATCACCTAACGCACTCCACTCCTGTGTTTGTATCACCTAACGCACTCCTGTGTTTCTATCACCTAATGCACTCCTGTGTTTGTATCACCTAACGCACTCCTGTGTTTCGTATCACCTAACGCACTCCTGTGGTATGCACAAGCCCACTCACGTATTTTTGCTTAGAAAATATTCTTGATGTAAAGCTGCAAATATATGCCCTTTATTACGTCCTTTGCAATTTTAACTACATTATACTCATCTGTGGGACAGCTGAATTACATCCTGTTTACTTGTGCTGGAGAAATATGGTATTCATGGGACATTCAATAAAATCTACAGAACAGCTGATCAAAAATGATTTTTTAAGTGTCGCTTTCTAACTAACTACTGAGGACATGATCAGGTTTATTGTCAAGTTGGAAATCTAACAAAATCGTTTCCCTGGGAATGTGTAACAGTGAACTAACCATAATGGTTCATTTCAGATCAGACTTCTTATCCGAATTTCAAGTTCTGGGCAACATGAGCAAAACCAATCAACCCTTCATTTGTTTTCTAACATTTCCAGGGTACTCGACATGTAGTGTTCTAAACTTGCTGATGACCCATGGGGACAATCTTCTCTATAAAGATCGGTTTTTTTCTCATTCTCTCAGCAACTATCAGCCATAATACTGTGACCTATCATCACACTTCTGCACATGATTCTGCCTATGACTTGAACAACCACCATGAAAGTTCTCTGATGGATTTAGTTTCCCTGGTGAAAGTCAACAGACAGAATAGCCAAAACCTGTGTGCCAGCTTAATTTAGTTTCCTGTGAAAGTCAACTGACAGATAGCCAAAAACTGTGCTGCCAGTGTTCATTTAGTTTCCATGGTGAAGTCAATGACAGAATAGCCATAAACCTAGCTGCCAGCATTCACTTAGTTTCCATGGTGAAAGTCAAACTGACATCATAGCCATAAACTGCGCTGCAGCATTCATCTAGTTTCATGGTGAAAGTCCAACTGACAGAACAGCCAAACACTGTGCTGCCAGCATTCACTTAGTTCCATGGTGAAAGTCAACTGACAGAATAGCATAAAACTGTGCTGCCAGCATTCATCTAGTTTCCATGGTGAAAGTCAACTGACAGAATAGCCAAAACCTGTGCTGCCAGCATTCATTTAGTTTCCATGGTGAAAGTCAACTGACAGAATAGCCAAAAACTGTGCTGCCAGCATTCAATCAGTTTCCATGGTGAAAGTCAACTGACATCATAGCCAAAAACTGCTGCCAGCATTCACTTAGTTTCCATGGTGAAAGTCAACTGACAGAATAGCCAAAAACTGTGCTGCCAGCAATCATCTAGTTTCCATGGTGAAAGTCAACTGACAGTATAGCCAAAACCTGTGCTGCCAGCATTCACTTAGTTTCCATGGTGAAAGTCAACCGACATCATAGCCAAAAACTGTGCTGCCAGCATTCATCTAGTTTCCATGGTCAAAGTCAACTGACATCATAGCCAAAAACTGCTGCCAGCATTCACTTAGTTTCCATGGTGAAAGTCAAGTGACAGAATAGCTAAAAACTGCGCTGCCAGCATTCATTTAGTTTCCATGGTGAAAGTCAACTGACAGAATAGCCAAAAACTGTGCTGCCAGCATTCAGTCAATACCGGACAAGGATTTTCTCTTCATCCTGCCAACTCTTGGGGAGTGGACAGGGCGCCAGCGCTTCAGATGAGAAATGTTCTAAATGTACCAAGAAACTGTACAGGTTAAAAGAATAACAGCGACAGATCATGTCAATTTTAAATTTTTGTGGCACACTTATGCACACACACACACACACACACACACACACACACACACGTGCGCACACACACACACACACGCACACACACACATACATACACACAGAGGTGCAATTACAAAGCAACTGAAAGACAGCAGCTTAAATTTCATATGCACACAAAAACTGTTTATACAGTTACGTCTGGAACGACGACTCAAGGATAACACTTCATGTAAAAATTCATCAGTCACTGGAAATATGTACTGCCAGAGTTTTATTATGCACTAAAACTCAAATACGAAACTTGCATTTCCCCAATAACAGCACCAGATCTAAGATGATTTGTTTGCAAGTGGATGGTTGTTTTCTTCCCTCGCATCAAGTGACTGTTCTTGTAGACCTGGTTCGTTACCTTTCTAAGAACAAAACCACCTGAGAAACGGTGCCACTCACCTTGTTCATGCAGGAACAGCATCCGATCCAGGAGCATGGCCGTCTCCACGAGAGGAGCCAGACTCAGACGCAGGGTGTAGAATGCCACCACACGGCGCCAGTGAAGGGTCATGGCCTCCGCCGTCGCCATGACGTCGTCCGCAACTTCAGAGCCGTCAATGCCTAAACGTCGCAGACACTGCTCAGCATACCTGTAGACAACAGGCACACCATTTAAGACACGGCTAGCTGCCATGCAAAGTACAGAATAAACAGGACAGGTGGGCATACCTGTAGACAACAGGCACACCATTTACGACAAGGCTAGCTGCCATGCAAAGGACAGAATAAACAGGAAAGGTGGGCATACCTGTAGACAACAGGCACACCATTTAAGACACGGCTAGCTGCCATGCAAAGGACAGAATAAACAGGACAGGTGGGCATACCTGTAGACAACAGGCACACCATTAAGACACGGCTAGCTGCCATGCAAAGGACAGAATAAACAGGACAGGTGGGCATACCTGTAGACAACAGGCACACCATTTAAGACACGGCTAGCTGCCATGCAAAGGACAGAATAAACAGGACAGGTGGGCAGGTCACACACAGCAGGCACACCATTTACGACAGGGCTAGCTACCATGCAAAGTACAGAATAAACAGTACAGGTGAGCATACCTGTACACAACAGGCACACCATTTACAATAGGGCTAGCCGCCATGGCCATGCAAAGTACAGAATAATGGGTAAAACACCTGCTGGGAAGTCCCCAGTATTCCAGGTCTTCCATCTATGTTTCACTGGTATATTCTTTTCCCCCTCCACTCCCTCCTAGACCCAAGATGGATCATCTGAGTGTTAGATGTTTGTTGTTGTTGTTGTTGTTGTACCCTGGCTAGAAGACTCCAGGGATCATCCAAACAGCAAAGTACCTGAACACTATGGTACAAATGCATCAGCTGGGGACGAGAACATTATGTGTGTGACTTTTTAATTACCCCGCCACGTGGGCAGCCACACTCCAACTTCAGTGGATTTTGGAGACTGATAATGTTATGCTAGGAGCTTGTCACAACTGAAGACAATCCCTGCATAACTATGCAGAGCATAACAACATTTGATGTAGTCTTGGTGTTCTAGCCTATGTCAATTGCGTCTTGCCTGAAGAAGACCTAAGAGGTCAAAACGCGTCGTGTTTTGTCTTGTGACTCGTTTGTCCACGTTTCTCTTGGCGGTTCGCTAACATTTATTTAAGATATGTCAATTGGCCTGACACAGCCTTAAGCCATGGCGGAGTCTTCAAGATGAATGAAAACAAATGAGATCACATGTACAGAGCGCTCTTAATACAGATGACAAGAAATCCCTTGACATCACAGAAGTTGTCACTGGCTACATTCTGAAGAAAAATCCTTTTTTGACAAGTAAATGAAACTGTACACGGGACAGAAAGTTAATGATTGATGCCACAGAATGGCCATACTGGGGAGGGTTGCATTTTACTCAACGAAATCTCTGGTAACAAGATTGTGGCACAAACCGTCACGTCAACTACCTGTGCCTGACCTGAACAACTTGAAGTTTCTCAATTTTTTACTAGTCATAAGAACTTCTGACTTGTCCACAGGAAGAAGCCGGATTTTATGTGCACTGCGTGTATGCTAACGCATGCAAGTGTACAGTTTCTCAAAGTTCATAAGTTCACTGCCAGCGATCTAAGGGGACCTAACAATGTTAAATCACTATGGGATTTCATCACAGCAAGTAGCTTCATGTGGTGTTCCCCAGTCTTATGATCATGGCATTCAAACCGGTGAGAAATCTATGAAATTATGAACAACTGTTAAAAATACTTCACACTAACATGCACGTTCGTATCAACTCGCAACATGCAACATGCAGATTGTTTTCCCCAAAGGGAGTGAAACCAATTCTTGTCAAAGTGTAACAAACACAAAAAAACCAACAGAACAAATCGACACAATGATCAGTGTGTGTGTTAGAACTGTGTTTGTTTCTTAAAATGGCATTGCTGTCAAGACATACTGGGGGAAAAAGTCAATGTAAGGGTGACAAGAGATGCAGGGGGAGAGGTACGCAACAATGTACACATTACTGAGAAGAGTCAAATTCTGCTCAAGCCATGCTCATGCATGCCAACTTCCTGAAAGAAAAAAAAAAAAAACAGAGGAAAAGTTTTCATCTGCTGTGGAGAAGAGTAGCAGGTGGGACAGAATGTGGGGGAAAACCAGGCAGTGCTCTTGAGCACCTGTTTCACACCACAAAATACCAGATTTGCTGCTTTCAAATAATGTTGAGAACATCCAGGAGCACACGTGTTTTCTGTAGATTTGCAGCTGGAAAAAAAAATTGACATGCCTGACACTGATGACAAAAACATGTATGTTTGTGCATCTACGTGTGTTTGTGTGTCTAACAGTGCATATGTTTGTGCATCTATGTGTGTGTGTGTGTCTAAGAGTGCATACAGTCGACAAATGCAGGTCTCTCAGAGAATGTCTACATGCCATTCACAACATACTGAGGAAAGGGGATCTCCGCTCCTTTCTTAATGACCAGGCGAGTGACTCCAGGTACAAAGTCAGGTCGTGTGCGGGTGACCACATACTGCACTGCAGCACGGTAACTGTGGATCTTCAGGTGGGGCGGGTTATCTGCAACATTCACAGGCACACCTGTCAGAGGTCCTCAGTGTAAGACTCATCATTAGCGGGCTGTTTGGTTTTGTTTCTTTCCTTCCGTCTTCTTATTTACTTTCTTAAAGAAAAATTATTGTTAATCCGTCAGACAAAGGGGACAGACAAATTACAAGACCTCTCTGGTCTTCTGCAGACAAGATAAACAACATTCAGGACATTGAAAATGAAGAATGAACAACCACTTATCTCCTTGAATTCAGCACAAGATTTAACGCCCATCTTGTGCCAAATCTGAGAAGATAAAATGGCTGCTTGTTTCTCATTTTCATTGTCCTGAATGTTGTTTATCTTTCCTGAAGTTTCAGTTTCAGTTTCATCAAGGGGGTGTCACTGTGTGTGGACTAGTCCATTTACACTACACCATATCCGCTCAGTTTCGAGACCACACTGCGCATGGCTTTAAGTGATGGATAAATGAATTAATGACTAAGATGAGTGAATTAAAGAAGAGGGTCTCGTGGCTTACCTAAAGAAGACCTAAGACGTTGAAACGTGCCGTGTTTTGTCTTGTAATTTGTTTGTTCCCTTTGTCTGGCAGATTAATTATAATTTTATTTTTTAAAAAGATGTTCCAATTTCTGCCAGCAGTCACCTCACTTTGAAACTAAATTTCTTTTTCTAATTTTTGGTCCTACCATACCTGTACCTTCAGGAAAGCATGTATCGCTGTTTCTGCTTTCATTTCTGCACACAAATTTATCTACAGCGCTCTCTTCACCTAACGATTTATTTTGCAAATCAATATCTCTTCATCTAACAATTGACTGATTTTGCAAATCATGCATGTCTTCAATATGTAAATCAAGCTAAATCATATGCATGCAGAATTCTCAGTGTATGTGTCTGTGTCATCTGATTTATGCATGTAAAACATCTAAACACCCGGACATGTGAAATTCAGTTAAGACTAAGCAGTATCTATGCACCAAACTCCACTACTGATCAATTCGAAACTCTTCCACATTTTTCAAGACAACAATCAAAATGAATGAAGTGGTGCAACAAGTCACCTCTGCTGCTTACATGCTGGCAATCTCCACTGTTGAAGTGAAAGCGATGCATGGCAATCTCCACTGTTGAAGTGAAAGCGATGCATGGCAATCTCCACTGTTGAAGTGAAAGCGATGCATTGCAATCTCCACTGTTGAAGTGAAAGCGATGCATGGCAATCTCCACTGTTGAAGTGAAAGCGATGCATTGCAATCTCCACTGTTGAAGTGAAAGCGATGCATTGCAATCTCCACTACAGAAGTGAAAGCGATGCATGGCAATCTCCACTGTTGAAGTGAAAGCGATGCATGGCAATCTCCACTGTTGAAGTGAAAGCGATGCATGGCAATCTCCACTGTTGAAGTGAAAGCGATGCATTGCAATCTCCACTGTTGAAGTGAAAGCGATGCATGGCAATCTCCACTGTTGAAGTGAAAGCGATGCATTGCAATCTCCACTGTTGAAGTGAAAGCCATGCATTGCAATCTCCACTGTTGAAGTGAAAGCGATGCATTGCAATCTCCACTGTTGAAGTGAAAGCCATGCATTGCAATCTCCACTGTTGAAGTGAAAGCGATGCATGGCAATCTCCACTGTTGAAGTGAAAGCCATGCATTGCAATCTCCACTGTTGAAGTGAAAGCGATGCATTGCAATCTCCACTGTTGAAGTGAAAGCGATGCATGGCAATCTCCACTGTTGAAGTGAAAGCCATGCATTGCAATCTCCACTGTTGAAGTGAAAGCGATGCATTGCAATCTCCACTGTTGAAGTGAAAGTGATGCATTGCAATCTCCACTGTTGAAGTGAAAGCGATGCATGGCAATCTCCACTGTTGAAGTGAAAGCCATGCATTGCAATCTCCACTGTTGAAGTGAAAGCGATGCATTGCAATCTCCACTGTTGAAGTGAAAGCGATGCATGGCAATCTCCACTGTTGAAGTGAAAGCGATGCATGGCAATCTCCACTGTTGAAGTGAAAGCCATGCATGGCAATCTCCACTACAGAAGTGAAAGCGATGCATTGCAATCTCCACTACAGAAGTGAAAGCGATGCATTGTAATCTCCACTACAGAAGTGAAAGCCATGCATGGCAATCTCCACTGTTGAAGTGAAAGCGATGCATGGCAATCTCCACTGTTGAAGTGAAAGCCATGCATGGCAATCTCCACTACAGAAGTGAAAGCGATGCATTGCAATCTCCACTACAGAAGTGAAAGCGATGCATTGCAATCTCCACTACAGAAGTGAAAGCGATGCATTGCAATCTCCACTACAGAAGTGAAAGCGATGCATTGCAATCTCCACGGTTGAAGTGAAAGCGATGCATTGCAATCTCCACTGTTGAAGTGAAAGCGATGCATTGCAATCTCCACTGTTGAAGTGAAAGCGATGCATTGCAATCTCCACTGTTGAAGTGAAAGCGATGCATTGCAATCTCCACTACTGAAGTGAAAGCGATGCATTGCAATCTCCACTGTTGAAGTGAAAGCGATGCATTGCAATCTCCACTGTTGAAGTGAAAACGATGCATTGCAATATCCAGAAAAATGCCCCCACCCCCCACCCCCCGGGCAAGAAGGCTCTGTGATTGAGTGCTTCAAATGCGGCCATATATGCTAACAGTCCCTTATTCAAAATCCCTTGATGAATTTTTTTCTTAATTTCAAAATTGAAGTAGGTGGGACAAAATGATGTCTTACGCAAACAGTTAAAAGACTAAAAGATGATCACCTGGACTGTCAGTCAGGTATCCTTCGTTAATGATTTCTCTTACAAATTCACATCATATTCAATCATACTAGAACAGAAAGGAAACTGACTTATGTGTAGGATGAATAGTTCATTTTAATAATTATGTGCAGGGCTGGGTGGGGATTGTTAGTATTCATAAAACATGTATGACTGTGCTCTTATCTATCACTGAAGTGTGCTACTGCATACTGTGAATGTTTTGATTTGACAGAACTTTTCATGATAATGGGATGTAATTGTGTGCCTTTGGAATAGAAGGGAAGAGGAAAACAGGGAAGGAGGGAACAGGAGAGTAGTGGGGTGGGGGGGGGGGGGGGGGGGGGGCGACATTGAGAGGAAAGGTCAAAAGCCATCAGCGCAGTTGCAGAATAGAGGTGCAGGGGATGACAGACCGTGTCCGTGAGGTTTCTAACCACACCTTATCTACAAACTTGTGAGTCCCATCTGACTGTCAGTTTATTTGTGATGTAACTGTGCACATGTATGCTGAACATGAACCACTGCTCTAAGTACAGGCAGTAAACCAGTCCTAAGCCTTGCATCTTGACTACACGGATCATTCCAAGCTCTCACCCACAAGTCGCTGGGCGTAGGCGTCAGCAAAGTGACAGGCCATCTCCCTGGCTTCGTACGTCAGAGGATGAGCTGGCAGGCTCCTCACAAACTGACTCATGGGATAGCCCCTCTCGCAGTCTGCTTCGTCGCCCTCACTGTAATAAAGCAACATCCAGTTCAACCTTTATCAGGGCAAAATATTAAATGGCTTTAAAGCTTACTTACAGCTGCATGAGAAATTATTAACTTAAAGGGAGTAGTTTGTAAACTGCATAATCTACTGATAGACTGTGTGAATGTATAAGCAGACAATTGTGTTGTATTGCCTTACACTGTGTGTGTACAGCAATACAGCATACAGGATTGTTTTGAATCAGTCTGGACTATTCTGAAATATATTCTACTGAGAACTGTTTACAACTCAGTATTTCACATTCTTCCAAGCACATGGACATGTATACATACACACAAGTGCTCGCGCACACACACACTCACAACCATTCCATGTGCGCACATACACATGCACACACACACACACATGTGCATGCACATACACACACACACACACAGTCACACACACACACACACACACACACACACACACCACACACAGAGCACACACACACACACACCACACACACAGAGCACACACACACACACAGAGCACACACACACACACACCACAGACACACACCTGTAATGTGTCAGCTTCATGTAACAGCAGCCCACAGACACCACGGCAGACACGGCCGGGCAGTTGACAAACACACGAAGCATGGTGGCTGTCAGATCTCCACAGGCATGCAGACCCGCGAGCACCAAGCCCCTCCTCCCTCCCCCTCCGCCCCTTTCACCACCTTCCTGACTGGATGAGGAGGACAGTCCATCACTCTGTGCACAGTCAGGTTTGTCACGATCATCAGAGACGCTGCCTTCCTCACAGTGTGGTTCTCTCCCTTCCTTCCCAGCGGACACTGTGTGAGGCGATGACAGTGGGAACCCTCCTCCTGTCCACCAGACTGTTGATGGACGAACCAGTCTTTCTGCACACTGTCTTTTGAACCTCTCTCAGCAGTGTCATTAACACCAACGGATGAACTTTTCAGTTCATCGTCTGCAGTCTGCGTTTCACAGGTTTGACTGTGACATTTCAAAGTTTTTGTGTTGCAATCGTTAAGATTCACAGTATTCTGAAAGTGCATTTCTCTTTCATGTTTGCTTGGGTGATGTGAAGTTTTTCCAAGACTTCTCGAACGATCTTGCTGCATGTCTTTATTCAAGCTATTCACATTCTGTCTCTTGCTTTGACAGCTAGTCTGCTTGGGTCAGACTGACTGAAAGTGTCAGAGATTGCGCCTTCACTGCATGATGGAATGCCACGACTGACCAAAACATGGGAGTCATGAGTCTGTTCTGTGTTGGAGTTAGTCCTTCCCTGTCATTCGAACTACTTTCAAACTCCCCGTCATATCTACTGATTTTGGCTGCAGTTTCTCCTGAACCGACCCCTGCAGCAGACGACCCATGAGATGCATCCCTCGCACTGACAACGTCTGCAGTCACCTGGTCTCCGGAGATTGTCGGAACCCTTGGACTGGGGCAGGCCAGCGACGCTGCTGCCTCCTGTTCACCTGATTCACCGACTCCAGGTGACCATTTCCTAGGGGTGGATTCTTCACACATCATGGATCCAGCATCACCACTGACCGAAGCAGTTTGTGTGGAGCAGCTGGAAGAGGGTTTCCCTTCCCCTGCACCTTTGTCACAGTCTCCATGCAGCACCAGAGCCAGGAAATCCTCGGTGCTGATGTCAGGCTCCACTCGGCTCACCACGTGATTCGGGAGGTCAACGGGGGTTATGGATGTCGTGGCTTCCCATTGGTCGCTGGGTTCTCTTCGCTGCAACAAATGGACGCATAAGGATTTGAACCAAGGACTTTTGTGTAACAATCTTCAGATTTCCACAGATTACTTTCACTTGACAATCTCCCGATTTGAACAGGTGACTTTCACTCGACAGACTTCTGATTTCAAAGTGGAACTTTTATTCAGCAATCTCCTTTTTTTTCAAGGAACGAGTTTCACTCAACAATCTTCCAATTTCAACAGACAACGTTTACTCAGCAATCTTCTGATTTCAATGGAACTTTCACTGAACAATCTACCAATTTCACAAAACAATTCTCCTTCAAGAAGCTTGTTATTTCAAAGGACGACTTTCTTCCAACAGTCTCATGATTTCATTAGACAACTCTCCCCTCCAATTTGATCTTCTGATTTCAATGGAAGATTTTCACTCACTGATCATCTGATTCCAATTATCAGCCTCCTGATTTCAATGGAAGACTTTTAAAAACCAGTCTCCTGGTTTCAACAGATGACTTTCAATCAACAACATTCTAATATCAACTCATGACTTTCAATATGATTCAGTGTGTTTGATAATGATGTTCTTCACAGAACATTTGAGGTTATAGGGTTAGTAAGATTACCTAGTATCCGCACAATTACACGCAAACAAATGCTTATGAATGCATAGTCAAAACATATTGCCCAGAAGTTCTGGGTATTGATCAGATGATCTTTGCCAACTTAATAACAAATCAGGCTTGTTACTTCAATGTTGGTTGTGTTCGTTTGGGGCGTCGTACTTCAACATTTGTTCTTATGTTTGAACCTCCACTTGCATTCATTATACTGTGAAGCCTAACAATGAATCAGGCCGTTTTGAACAGTACCTGCATTCATTATACTTTGAAGCCTAACAATGAATCAGGCTGTTTTGAACAGTACCTGCATTCATTATACTTTGAAGCCTAACAACAAATCAGGCTGTTTTGAACAGTACCTGCATTCATTATACTGTGAAGCCTAACAATGAATCAGGCTGTTTTGAACAGTACCTGCATTCATTATACTGTGAAGCCTAACAACGAATCAGGCTGTTTTGAACAGTACCTGCATTCATTATACTTTGAAGCCTAACAACGAATCAGGCTGTTTTGAACAGTGCCTGCATTCATTATACTTTGAAGTCTAACAATGAATCAGGCTGTTTTGAACAGTACATGCGTTCATTATACTTTGAAGTCTAACAATGAATCAGGCTGTTTTGAACAGTACCTGCATTCATTATACTATGAAGCCTAACAATGAATCAGGCTGTTTTGAACAGTACCTGCATTCATTATACTTTGAAGTCTAACAACAAATCAGGCTGTTTTGAACAGTACCTGCATTCATTATACTTTAAAGTCTAACAACAAATCAGGCTGTTTTGAACAGTACCTGCATTCATTATACTTTGAAGCCTAACAATGAATCAGGCTGTTTTGAACAGTACCTGCATTCATTATACTTTGAAGTCTAACAACAAATCAGGCTGTTTTGAACAGTACCTGCATTCATTATACTTTGAAGTCTAACAACAAATCAGGCTGTTTTGAACAGTACCTGCATTCATTATACTTTGAAGCCTAACAACAAATCAGGCTGTTTTGAACAGTACCTGCGTTCATTATACTTTGAAGCCTAACAATGAATCGGGCTGTTTTGAACAGTACCTGCATTCATTATACTTTGAAGCCTAACAATGAATCAGGCTGTTTTGAACAGTACCTGCATTCATTACACTTTGAAGTCTAACAACGAATCAGGCTGTTTTGAACAGTACCTGCATTCATTATACTTTGAAGTCTAACAACAAATCAGGCTGTTTTGAACAGTACCTGAATTCATTATACTTTGAAGTCTAACAACAAATCAGGCTGTTTTTAACAGTACCTGCATTCATTATACTTGAAGTCTAACAATGAATCAGGCTGTTTTGAACAGTACCTGAATTCATTATACTTTGAAGTCTAACAATGAATCAGGCTGTTTTGAACAGTACATGCGTTCATTATACTTTGAAGCCTAACAATGAATCAGGCTGTTTTGAACAGTACATGCGTTCATTATACTTTGAAGTCTAACAATGAATCAGGCTGTTTTGAACAGTACATGCGTTTATTATACTTTGAAGTCTAACAACAAATCAGGCTGTTTTGAACAGTACATGCGTTCATTATACTTTTAAGTCTAACAACAAATCAGGCTGTTTTGAACAGTACCTGCATTCATTACACTTTGAAGTCTAACAACGAATCAGGCTGTTTTGAACAGTACCTGCATTCATTATACTTTGAAGTCTAACAACGAATCAGGCTGTTTTGAACAGTACCTGCATTCATTATACTTTGAAGTCTAAATACGAATCAGGCTGTTTTGAACAGTACCTGCATTCATTATACTTTGAAGTCTAACAATGAATCAGGCTGTTTTGAACAGTACCTGCATTCATTATACTTTGAAGTCTAACAACGAATCAGGCTGTTTTGAACAGTACCTGCATTCATTACACTTTGAAGTCTAACAACAAATCAGGCTGTTTTGAACAGTACATGCATTCATTACACTTTGAAGTCGAACAACGAATCAGGCTGTTTTGAACAGTACCTGCGTTCATTATACTTTGAAGCCTAACAATGAATCAGGCTGTTTTGAACAGTACCTGCAGTCATTATACTTTGAAGTCTAACAATGAATCAGGCTGTTTTGAACAGTACCTGCAGTCATTATACTTTGAAGTCTAACAATGAATCAGGCTGTTTTGAACAGTACATGCGTTCATTATACTTTGAAGCCTAACAATGAATCAGGCTGTTTTGAACAGTACCTGCAGTCATTATACTTTGAAGCCTAACAATGAATCAGGCTGTTTTGAACAGTACCTGCAGTCATTATACTTTGAAGTCTAACAATGAATCAGGCTGTTTTGAACAGTACCTGCAGTCATTATACTTTGAAGTCTAACAATGAATCAGGCTGTTTTGAACAGTACATGCGTTCATTATACTTTGAAGCCTAACAATGAATCAGGCTGTTTTGAACAGTACCTGCAGTCATTATACTTTGAAGCCTAACAACGAATCAGGCTGTTTTGAACAGTACCTGCATTCATTATATTTTGAAGCCTAACAATGAATCAGGCTGTTTTGAACAGTAACTTTCATTACTAAACATCACCTATGCAAGTTCACACACACAGACTTGTGAACGAGCATAAATGCAAACAAAGTTGGCAAAAATATGTACATAAACACATAAATTATATTACTGACCTTTAGTTTCTTTTGGATATCTTTCTTTAACTCTCTGCAACAGATAAAACAAATCTCACTGTCAAAGAGCTCATAAAACAATGTCATGGTCAAAAACCACAATCTTCAAAGACTGATCAGATTCAACATCAAAGAAGAAAAAGAAACACCCGAAGGTGCTGGGGAGGACCCAGAGAAGCACTGTCTTCACCAGCCTGATCAGATTCAACATCACATCTAATACCACATCAGGGTAAATGAAAGCTTATTTTCAGCACACAACAGCAAAATGCTTGGTTAAAACACATTAAGTGTATCTTTCCTGTCCATTATTTGAAAAGTCCAGAATTATGAGCTTAAATACCCAAAAACAACCAGTGACACATTTTACGAGGCAGCCCAACAGAAGAGGCACTGCACCGCTGTCAGTCTTTTTGGTGGTGTTCAGAGTTGCTCGTTCTGATCCAACATGCCCAGGACAACACCTTCTAAGCCTTCTACTGAAGACAACTGCTTTGTCACACAGCCCACCTGCTCCTCCCACGGGAGACCAAAACAATACCCATCAAACCACAGTCTCAATGACCCTGATGACCTTGAAGACATTGGACACTAAATCATCACCAGAATATTCACCCTGATCCTCTAACCTTTCTCCCCTTCTGTGCATAAAGCCATTATTAATACTGTGACTTCTATCATCATATCGTCACCAATTGTGGTAGTATTCATCTTTACTGGTTTTTTTTTTAATTTTTTCATTATCATCGTTATCATTATTACTGCTATCAGCATTATTATTATCGTCATTACAATTTACATTGCATTGTCTGCTTCCCGATAGCCTCATTTTCATTCAACGCTCATCTTGCGCCGAATTTGACAGGATAAGTGATTGCTCGTTCATTTTCACTGCCCTGAATGTTGTTAATCTCGCCTCAGGAAGACCTGAGCGTTGAAATGTGTCAAAATTGTCTTATAATTCGTTTGTCCATGTTAATTCGAAGTTATTTCAACATTTTTCACTTTCCGCTTACAGTCATGTCACTTTCCAACTTACGTCTTTTGACATATCAGTGCTTTCCAACTTACTTCTTTTGACATATCAGTGCTTTCCAACTTACTTCTTTTGACATATCAGTGCTTTCCAACTTACTTCTTTTGACATATCAGTGCTTTCCAACTTACTTCTTTTGACATATCAGTGCTTTCCAACTTACTTCTTTTGACATATCAGTGCTTTTTGGTGCGAAATTTCAACTGGAGATGACAATACAGAACTGTACTCTCCATCCCCACCCCAAGTATGGGATGCATGGCTAAAATGAGTTGATACAAAAAAAACTCTCGAAATTGTGTTGCAAATGGTGATCAGGGTATTTCTCACCAATCACTCGGCTATTGAAAGGGATGGGAGGAAAAAGAAAGTGGGGCATGGAGTGGGAAGTGGGGAGGTTGGGGTGGGAGCAAATATAATCATCCTTTAGTAAAATATACCTAAAAAAAAATTCAAACTGACTTTTTCCTTTCAACTCACTCAGACATTCCTTTTTTTACTCATGCAAAGACTCATCAATAATCCACTATTGACAGATTATTTTCCATTCCCCTCTGGCTGAAAAGAACAACAAACAAACAATCAGTATCACAGAAATTGTCACTTAGCAATAATCTTTGTTCCAAACGTATAGCTCAGCTGCCTAAAAATCTGGTCACCACTTACTTTCTTATCAAAAGTACAACTACAGAGAGGGAGAACTAAGACAAGCCAGTCAAAACAAAAACCCCAGTCAGAGAACAAAAGATACACCTGTCAACATTCCAACCAGACAGACAGAGAACAAAAGATACACCTGTCAACATTTCCAACCAGACAGACAGAGAACAAAAGATACACCTGTCAACATTCCAACCAGACAGACAATGAGGCAGACACCTATCAACATTCCAACCAGACAGACAGAGAACAAAAGATACACCTGTCAACATTCCAACCAGACAGACAGAGAACAAAAGATACACCTGTCAACATTCCAACCAGACAGACAGAGAACAAAAGATACACCTGTCAACATTCCAACCAGACAGACAGAGAACAAAAGATACACCTGTCAACATTCCAACCAGACAGACAGAGAACAAAAGATACACCTGTCAACATTCCAACCAGACAGACAGAGAACAAAAGATACACCTGTCAACATTACAACCAGACAATGAGGCAGACACCTGTCAACATTACAACCAGACAGTCCGACAATGAGGTAGACACCTGTCAACATTACAACCAGACAGACAGACAATGAGGCAGACACCTGTCATCATTCCAACTAGACAGACAGAATGAGGCAGTAGACACCTGTCAAACTCCGTGGCTTTGGGGCATGTCCCCCAGCTGCTTCAACAGTGGTGACCTTGAGGCCATGGGCGAAGGTGAGAAGACGAGACAGGTGACCCAAACCAGCACCGACATCCACAACACGGTCACTGCCCGACACGTGCACCACCAACTGGATTACCTGCACCGACATCCACAACACGGTCACTGCCCGACACGTGCACCACCAACTGGATTACCTGCACCGACATCCACAACATGGTCACTGCCCGACAGGTGCGCCACCAACTGGATTACCTGCACATACAAGTTTCGTTTCATTTTAGATACATTCATAGCATTAAATGTACCCACACTTTTTTGGGGGGGGTGGTAAGACTGCAAAACATGTCCCAGGTGAACATGCTGGCAGCAGATCGGATGGGGGTGGTAAGACTGCAAAACAATGTCCCAGGTGAACATGCTGGCAGCAGATCGGATGGGGGTGGTAAGACTGAAAACATGTCCCAGGTGAACATGCTGGCAGCAGATCGGATGGGGGTGGTAAGACTGCAAAACATGTCCCAGGTGAACATGCTGGCAGCAGATCGGATGGGGGTGGTAAGACTGCAAAACATGTCCCAGGTGAACATGCTGGCAGCAGATCGGATGGGGGTGGTAAGACTGCAAAACATGTCCCAGGTGAACATGCTGGCAGCAGATCGGATGGGGGTGGTAAGACTGCAAAACATGTCCCAGGTGAACATGCTGGCAGCAGATCGGATGGGGGTGGTAAGACTGCAAAACATGTCCCAGGTGAACATGCTGGCAGCAGATCGGATGGGGGTGGTAAGACTGCAAAACATATCCCAGGTGAACATGCTGGCAGCAGATCGGATGGGGGTGGTAAGACTGCAAAACATGTCCCAGGTGAACATGCTGGCAGCAGATCGGATGGGCGTGGTAAGACTGCAAAACATGTCCCAGGTGAACATGCTGGCAGCAGATCGGATGGGGGTGGTAAGACTGCAAAACATGTCCCAGGTGAACATGCTGGCAGCAGATCGGATGGGGGTGGTAAGACTGCAAAACATGTCCCAGGTGAACATGCTGGCAGCAGATCGGATGGGGGTGGTAAGACTGCAAAACATGTCCCAGGTGAACATGCTGGCAGCAGATCGGATGGGGGTGGTAAGACTGCAAAACATGTCCCAGGTGAACATGCTGGCAGCAGATCGGATGGGGGTGGTAAGACTGCAAAACATGTCCCAGGTGAACATGCTGGCAGCAGATCGGATGGGGGTGGTAAGACTGCAAAACATGTCCCAGGTGAACATGCTGGCAGCAGATCGGATGGGGGTGGTAAGACTGCAAAACATGTCCCAGGTGAACATGCTGGCAGCAGATCGGATGGGGGTGGTAAGACTGCAAAACATGTCCCAGGTGAACATGCTGGCAGCAGATCGGATGGGGGTGGTAAGACTGCAAAACATGTCCCAGGTGAACATGCTGGCAGCAGATCGGATGGGGTGGTAAGACTGAAAACATGTCCCAGGTGAACATGCTCAGAGCTGCCAACCTGCTCATGCGGCTTACAGTAGCATTTCACAATTTTCACAGTAGCATTTCCAATTTGACAGTAGCTACTTAATTTTGCGCGCGTTCTAAAAAGAAATCGGGCCTATAACCAGTTTTACGGACCACATTAAAGCTACAGTACTCTTAGTATATCTATAAATGTTATTATACAGAGATGAAGCAGAGGAAGAGGGCAAATTGTAAAAAAAAATCTATGTGCTACAGTAAACCCGAAAGCGGAAATGCAGTTCCGACAGACCAATAGAGACGTTACTTAGCGCTGTCCAAACAAAACGAAAGTATATTCGAATTTTTTTGTTTCGCCGTAGCAATTTAATGATCGTAGTAGCGTCGTAGCAAGCATTCTCTTGGCGTACCAAACTACGGCGATATCGTAGCAGTTGGCAGCTATGCATGCTGGCAGCAGATCGGATGGGGGTGGTAAGACTGCAAAACATGTCCCAGGTGAACATGCTGGCAGAAGATCGGATGGGGGTGGTAAGACTGCAAAACATGTCCCAGGTGAACATGCTGGCAGCAGATCGGATGGGGGTGGTAAGACTGCAAAACATGTCCCAGGTGAACATGCTGGCAGCAGATCGGATGGGGGTGGTAAGACTGCAAAACATGTCCCAGGTGAACATGCTGGCAGCAGATCGGATGGGGTGGTAAGACTACAAAACATGTCCCAGGTGAACATGCTGGCAGCAGATCGGATGGGGGTGGTAAGACTGCAAAACATGTCCCAGGTGAACATGCTGGCAGCAGATCGGATGGGGGTGGTAAGACTGCAAAACATGTCCCAGGTGAACATGCTGGCAGCAGATCGGATGGGGGTGGTAAGACTGAAAACATGTCCCAGGTGAACATGCTGGCAGCAGATCGGATGGGGTGGTAAGACTGAAAACATGTCCCAGGTGAACATGCTGGCAGCAGATCGGATGGGGGTGGTAAGACTGAAAACATGTCCCAGGTGAACATGCTGGCAGCAGATCGGATGGGGGTGGTAAGACTGAAAACATGTCCCAGGTGAACATGCTGGCAGCAGATCGGATGGGGGTGGTAAGACTGCAAAACATGTCCCAGGTGAACATGCTGGCAGCAGGTCGGATGGGGTGGTAAGACTGCAAAACATGTCCCAGGTGAACATGCTGGCAGCAGATCGGATGGGGTGGTAAGACTGCAAAACATGTCCCAGGTGAACATGCTGGCAGCAGATCGGATGGGGGTGGTAAGACTGCAAAACATGTCCCAGGTGAACATGCTGGCAGCAGATCGGATGGGGGTGGTAAGACTGCAAAACATGTCCCAGGTGAACATGCTGGCAGCAGATCGGATGGGGGTGGTAAGACTGCAAAACATGTCCCAGGTGAACATGCTGGCAGCAGATCGGATGGGGTGGTAAGACTGCAAAACATGTCCCAGGTGAACATGCTGGCAGCAGATCGGATGGGGGTGGTAAGACTGCAAAACATGTCCCAGGTGAACATGCTGGCAGCAGATCGGATGGGGGTGGTAAGACTGCAAAACATGTCCCAGGTGAACATGCTGGCAGCAGATCGGATGGGGGTGGTAAGACTGCAAAACATGTCCCAGATGAACATATTGGCAGCAGATCGGATGGGGGTGGTAAGACTGCAAAACATGTCCCAGGTGAACATGCTGGCAGCAGATCGGATGGGGGTGGTAAGACTGCAAAACATGTCCCAGGTGAACATGCTGGCAGCAGATCGGATGGGGGTGGTAAGACTGAAAACATGTCCCAGGTGAACATGCTGGCAGCAGATCGGATGGGGGTGGTAAGACTGAAAACATGTCCCAGGTGAACATGCTGGCAGCAGATAGGATGGGGTGGTAAGACTGAAAACATGTCCCAGGTGAACATGCTGGCAGCAGATCGGATGGGGGTGGTAAGACTGAAAACATGTCCCAGGTGAACATGCTGGCAGCAGATCGGATGGGGGTGGTAAGACTGAAAACATGTCCCAGGTGAACATGCTGGCAGCAGATCGGATGGGGGTGGTAAGACTGAAAACATGTCCCAGGTGAACATGCTGGCAGCAGATCGGATGGGGGTGGTAAGACTCCAAAACATGTCCCAAGTGAACATGCTGGCAGCAGATCGGATGGGGGTGGTAAGACTGCAAAACATGTCCCAGGTGAACATGCTGGCAGCAGATCGGATGGGGTGGTAAGACTGCAAAACATGTCCCAGGTGAACATGCTGGCAGCAGATCGGATGGGGGTGGTAAGACTGCAAAACATGTCCCAGGTGAACATGCTGGCAGCAGATCGGATGGGGGTGGTAAGACTGCAAAACATGTCCCAGGTGAACATGCTGGCAGCAGATCGGATGGGGGTGGTAAGACTGCAAAACATGTCCCAGGTGAACATGCTGGCAGCAGATCGGATGGGGGTGGTAAGACTGCAAAACATGTCCCAGGTGAACATGCTGGCAGCAGATCAGATGGGGGTGGTAAGACTGCAAAACATGTCCCAGGTGAACATGCTGGCAGCAGATCGGATGGGGGTGG
Organism: Conus ventricosus; assembly: GCA_018398815.1. NCBI lineage: Eukaryota > Metazoa > Mollusca > Gastropoda > Neogastropoda > Conidae > Conus > Conus ventricosus. The sequence continues at coordinate 5,097,350 of CM031608.1, forward strand.
TAAGACTGCAAAACATGTCCCAGGTGAACATGCTGGCAGCAGATCGGATGGGGGTGGTAAGACTGCAAAACATGTCCCAGGTGAACATGCTGGCAGCAGATCGGATGGGGTGGTAAGACTGCAAAACATGTCCCAGGTGAACATGCTGGCAGCAGATCGGATGGGGGTGGTAAGACTGCAAAACATGTCCCAGGTGAACATGCTGGCAGCAGATCGGATGGGGGTGGTAAAACTGAAAACATGTCCCAGGTGAACATGCTGGCAGCAGATCGGATGGGGGTGGTAAGACTGCAAAACATGTCCCAGGTGAACATGCTGGCAGCAGATCGGATGGGGGTGGTAAGACTGCAAAACATGTCCCAGGTGAACATGCTGGCAGCAGATCGGATGGGGGTGGTAAGACTGAAAACATGTCCCAGGTGAACATGCTGGCAGCAGATCGGATGGGGGTGGTAAGACTGAAAACATGTCCCAGGTGAACATGCTGGCAGCAGATCGGATGGGGGTGGTAAGACTGAAAACATGTCCCAGGTGAACATGCTGGCAGCAGATCGGATGGGGTGGTAAGACTGAAAACATGTCCCAGGTGAACATGCTGGCAGCAGATCGGATGGGGGTGGTAAGACTGAAAACATGTCCCAGGTGAACATGCTGGCAGCAGATCGGATGGGGGTGGTAAGACTGAAAACATGTCCCAGGTGAACATGCTGGCAGCAGATCGGATGGGGTGGTAAGACTGAAAACATGTCCCAGGTGAACATGCTGGCAGCAGATCGGATGGGGGTGGTAAGACTGCAAAACATGTCCCAGGTGAACATGCTGGCAGCAGATCGGATGGGGGTGGTAAGACTGCAAACATGTCCCAGGTGAACATGCTGGCAGCAGATCGGATGGGGTGGTAAGACTGCAAAACATGTCCCAGGTGAACATGCTGGCAGCAGATCGGATGGGGGTGGTAAGACTGCAAAACATGTCCCAGGTGAACATGCTGGCAGCAGATCGGATGGGGTGGTAAGACTGAAAACATGTCCCAGGTGAACATGCTGGCAGCAGATCAGATGGGGGTGGTAAGACTGCAAAACATGTCCCAGGTGAACATGCTGGCAGCAGATCGGATGGGGGTGGTAAGACTGCAAAACATGTTCCAGGTGAACATGCTGGCAGCAGATCGGATGGGGGTGGTAAGACTGAAAACATGTCCCAGGTGAACATGCTGGCAGCAGATCGGATGGGGGTGGTAAGACTGCAAAACATGTCCCAGGTGAACATGCTGGCAGCACACACAGTTAGCTGCAAAGTGAGGCGACTGCTGGCAGAAATCAAAACAAATCTTAAAAGGTTTAAGTACTATATACACCAAACATGAACAAACGAATCACAAGACAAAACACGACGCATTTCGACCTCTAAGGTCTTCTTCAGGCGAGATAAACAACACTCAGGACAACGAAAATGAAGAACGAACAATCACTTGTCTCATCCAATTTGGTGCAAGATAGGCGTTTTGTTAGAAATCCTGTAATGCATGCTGGTGATTTGCTGGTTACTGAAAATAGCATGCAGTTATGTTTGGAGACCACCTGAATACGGCCAAGAATGGCCACACTGGCCACTCAGAGGCTGTGATGAACGCTCAGAGAGCTATGACACTACTGCAGTTGACAGATTTGTCGTGGCACTGTGTGTCACTAATTGGTCAAGTAAGAGACAAAGGATACTGGATGGGCAGAGTATCAACACATACTTGTATGTAAATGAACAAGTTAATGAACACATACATGTAACTGAACAAGTTAATGAACACATACATGTAACTGAACAAGTTAATGAACACATACATGTAACTGAACAAGTTAATGAACACATACATGTGTGTAACTGAACAAGTTAATGAACACATACATGTAACTGAACAAGTTAATGAACACATACATGTAACTGAACAAGTTAATGAACACATACATGTAACTGAACAAGTTAATGAACACATACATGTAACTGGACAAGTTAATGAACACATACATGTGTGTAACTGAACAAGTTAATGAACACATACATGTAACTGAACAAGTTAATGAACACATACATGTAACTGAACAAGTTAATGAACACATGCATGTGTGTAACTGAACAAGTTAATGAACACATACATGTGTGTAACTGAACAAGTTAATGAACACATACATGTATGTAAATGAACACGTTAATGAACACATGCATGTAACTGAACACGTTAATGAACACATACATGTATGTAAATGAACACGTTAATGAACACATACATGTATGTAAATGAACAAGTTAATGAACACACACATGCAACTGAAAAAGTTAATGAACACATACATGTAACTGAAAAAGTTAATGAACACATACATGTAACTGAAAAAGTTAATGAACACATACATGTAACTGAAAAAGTTAAGGAAAACTTACATGTAACTGAACAAATAAATGGACACACACACGTTAATGAACACATACATGTAGATGAACACGTTAATGAACACATACATGTAAATGAACACATACATGTATGTAAATCAACACGTTAATGAACACATACATGTAACTGAACAAGCACATCAGCATGCTGGTCAGCTAGGTAGTGGGTAGTCATCCCTGGCAGACATGCTTGCTCACCTACATCAGGAATTGAACTGAGTGATAAATCATGATAACAAAACATTATTTCTTTAAATCAAAGTGGTGATCATGAATCAAACAACAGATCATGTGACGGAATCTGTAAATAATTAAGTTTTTAAGCAGAGATTTCCTGAAGAAAATACCTTTTTCTAAACTCTTTTTTTATGTCTTCATATCCACCCATCCACACTACTGTCTTATGCTACAAGGACATGTAAGCAAAAAAATAAAATAAAATAAACTGTAACAGATGCAAAAACAAGGGTACTATATCTGCACATAATCTGTCCTTACCACACACACACACACACAACACACACACAACACACACACACGATGCACCACTATCATCGTCATCAAGCTGTCTGATTTTTATTTTGTAAAGGCAACAGTACCACATCTCAGACATCCAAAACAGAACAACACTCGAATCCCCCCCCACCCCCCCCCCCCCCCCCCCCTCTCTTTCCCTTCACCCCTCCACATCAAGCTGTACACTCTCCCCCACCTTGCCCAGCTGCCGAATCTCGTGCTGTTTCTTGGGTTTGACATGTTTGCGGAAGATGTGTTCCATCTCCATCAACTGTCCATTCTTCAAGCTGACCGCCCCCGCTTGTCCAGGGATCCGAGGCGTCCGGTGCACGGCCGTCCTCCGGCCCTGTGTCTGGACAGGCACTGAAAGCAGCAGGTTTGTTGGTGATCTGTTTTTCTTTATTGATTTTACTCATTAAGTTATGCCTTTAATTATATATCAGATATTCATTTGTCCGAGGTTTTGTCTGATGGGCTGCTTTGATGACAATAAACTTCTTTTAATTGTTTTGTGTTTTTCTTTTCTATCGAACTTGTGCTATCATATTGCAGATAGCATGCTTGAGGTTGCTATGACAACATCTCTCTGTGTTACCTGTCTCTCTACTCATACTGTTAGATTGCAGATAGCATCCTTGCGCTTGTACCAGTTTACATTCTGAATTATCACCATGCAGCCAAAAAAAAAAAAAAGAAATCTTCACAAGTTTAAATGAGTGAAATGCTGTGACCTAATATAATATTGCTATAGCTTTTTGTTTTTGTTTTTCTACTGACAGGAAACACTATTCTAACAATACATTATGCCTGTATTGGTTTATTATTCTAAGAACAGGAAATACTTCCATTAACAAGTATATTTACATTCTTTTAATGATCTTTTGACATTTTGAATTTGAAAAAAAAGAAAGGATTTGGAAATAGTTCAGTAAATACAAAAATCATGCAAAATTACTGACAACTGGCAGTTATGCAATGGTATATACCAATGTAAAACAACAAAGTAATGATATGAAAGGCCATATGTAATCTTAGCATGAATTTTGTGTACTCGTACAGATGTTAGATAAGATAATGTTGCTTATAGCCCAGCCGACCGCTAAGGGCCACATCAGGGCTGTCACCACGTTAAAATCAACTCACCAGTCATTTCTAAAAAAAAAAAAAAAAAAAAAAAATCTTTCACACATCTCTTTAAATGACATTGTCTAGAAACGCACCAGAAACTTCGTTAAAAATCTTTCTTCCGTAAAATCTTAAATCAGATGAAAAATGTTAATCTCTCTCAAAAACTCAAGGATCATGTCAGGCTGGACATCCCTGAACAGGATCTTCATGGATTCCGCTGTAAAATGTTTGTGTCTCACATCGTGCAAGCCCCAACACTCTAAAAGAACGTTTCATTGTGAGTGGCACATGACATGGAATGCACCACGGAGCTTCTTCACTCTTTAAAAGGTAGGAATGGGTAAAATACGAATGGCCGGTGTGCAGCCGGCACAAAACCGTTTCCTCTTTACGACCACCTGACGTAGATGGGAGGAAGTCCTTAAGGTTTGGACGGATCTGAAAGAGTTTGTTACTCGTCTGTGTGTTCCAATCCTCCTGCCAGAGGTCTCTCACATAATCGTTAATTTTGGGTTTCACGTCTGAGCAGGGGATATAAATGTTGGACAGTTTCTCTCTTGTGGCGTTCTTGGCTAAACGATCAACCATTTCGTTCCCGCCAATGCCAACATGACCAGGAACCCAAGCAAGAGTAATGTTGTAACCATCCGCTTTCAACTTGCTAAAAAGTTCAAAGAAATGTAAAAGTTCTGGATGCTGAAGGTTGCGGCCAGCTATGGCCTCCAAAGCTGACAGCGAATCCGACAGAACCAGAAAGTCCCTCTTCGTAGATTGTGAGATTATCTTCAAAGCCAGAACCAGAGCAGTAAGTTCAGCAGAATAGACAGAAGCATCTGAATGTATATGTTCCAACAGTATCTGGGAAGGAGCCCCAGGGCAATAGGCTGCACAGGCTACTCCATCTTCAGACTTGGAACCGTCAGTGAAACTTTTTGATAGGATGGGAATTTCGAACAGAGGTCAGCATACAATGCCTTGTACGCCAGAGAGCTGGTAGACTCTTTACGAAAAGCTGCAAGATCGAAACGAATCTCTGGTGTGAAAAAGGTCCACGGAGGCTGATCCGGAAACTTGGAAAAATCGGACACAACTCCTAGGTCTAGACCTGCATTCCGCACGTGAGGCCGCATACGAAGACCAAACGGCGGAATACATTTAGGGTTGTTTTCAAACTTACTTTGGAACAGAGGGTCAAAGACACAGTCATAGGCAGGGTATTCTGGTTCTGAGAACAGTCTGATATAATAATTCAAAGACAATTTCAGCCTGCGGTTGGACAGTGAAGGTTCACCTGCCTCTGCGTACAGGCTGTACACAGGGGTGGTGCGGAACGCTCCAAGACAGAGACGAAAGCCCTTGATGGTGGATAGGGTCCAAGAGTTTGAGGTAAGACGATCTTGCAGAGCCGTACACAGCACAACCGTAGTCCAGTTTGGAACGGACCAAGGCTCTGTAGAGGTGCAGCAAAGTTTTCTTATCTGCGCCCCAGTCCGTGTGCGCTACGAACCGCAGAATATTCAGTGCTTTCTGGTAAGCAGTTTTGAGGTTTTTAATGTGGCTGAGTCGTACAGATGTTAAAGATAAAACCCATGTGGTCAATTTACCACTGGCTGTACCTGGAACCATCACTGGTCAACAGAGTCTGTGATACACTGGCTGCCACACGGGGGTTCTGTAGATCCACAAACTGACGTTTCAGGGCGTAGTGCTCAATAAAAGCCTTCAACGCCAGCAGGGAGAGGGGACTCACGCTGAAAAGGGAACAAAAAACAACAGGACTGCAGCACAGGTAATAAGATACCATCATAAACCATAAAACTACAGCAGACTTTCTGTTGCAGAGATTTATCAAATCAATCTAATCATTTGCTTTACAAAACAGTAATCAAAACTAGCAACAACAAAAAAAAAAAATTACCAATTAAAAAAAAAGTGAGAAAAAGCCTAAATGTTACGAGCACAGAGCTACCTAAGAGTCACAGATTGAAGTCCTGTATATTGGAAGAGTGAAGTATGGAATACGAGATATTGCTTTCCAAGATCAGAACTACCCCAAGGAATACACAGACCTTTGAACGTTTTGTAATGAAACCAAAACTGACACAAAACATGTCAGCCTTGATTTCCAAATTGAAACACTTGGGTGAGTGCACCAGTAGATCCTGTTTCTCTCTATCAGTTTAGTTCTAGTGAGGACAACCAAAAATGTTCTCAGAATTTCAAGTCACATACACATGTATACAGAGTGTCAATGGGCCCACACACACTGCAAGTTAGTGTAACCTACCGTGTGCCTGTGGTGGCAGAGATGTCAATTAGTGTCACCCACCTGGTGCCTGTGGTGGCAGAGATGTCAATTAGTGTCACCCACCTGGTGCCTGTGGTGGCAGAGATGTCAATTAGTGTCACCCACCTGGTGCCTGTGGTAGCAGAGATGTACATTAGTGTCACCCACCTGGTGCCTGTGGTAGCAGAGATGTACATTAGTGTCACCCACCTGGTGCCTGTGGTGGCAGAGGACCACGACTGGCCAGACAACAGACAGGACAGTGCAGAGAAATCCATTTGTTCCAGAAACAGCTGCCATGATGATGGAAGTCTGGACCAATGGTCTTTGACATAAAAATCCTACAAACAAAACAATCTTTTGTCATAGAAATCATTCAAACACACACACACACACACACACACACACACACACACACACACACACACACACACACACACACCATAAATAATACTTCAGAAAAATAACAAATTCTATTGTAAAGAAAAAGCTCAGGTCAGGCATCACGAGTTTGAAAATATCAGGAGAATAAGACACTTGTCAATTAAGAAAAAAGGTTCATTATATCATCAGCAACAGAGACAGTGATTATCATCACTAGATGTAGAGATCTGGATGGGAGGTTCCACATCAGACTGTTACTGTGATAGTGATACGGAACTGGACCTTTCTAATCAATGCAAGCACAAAATCGCTTCTTACAATACACTATCTATCCCTTCACGCCCTGCTCTGATGGTGACCTCAGTTCCCATCTCCCTCTGTATGTATGCCTGTCATGAGATATCATCAGTCCGAACTGGCATAGTCGTCATTCTACACGGACCTTTGATAGAATGATGTGATGGCAGTCTCAATTTCAGAGAAACTGCTCATGAATTCAGCCTTGCTCCACTTTCACACAAAACATTGACATCAAAGGAAGCTAAATTATGTCATAACAGCAGGTTGCCTTAGGGCTGACACGCATTCTGCTTGTGTTTGGAGGGCGGTCAAGAACATTTGATGTCTGCTATATAAAAGTAAAGAAAGAATTTAAAATCAAAGAGCATGGATAGCTCATGGTGATTTTGTGCTATTTACTTAGTTGAATATTAACTGGCTTTTGTACTTAATTGAAACCAAAAGGATGGATGTCATCTTCTTCCCTGAATATGGGAGAGAGTCCAATCTGCACAAGCACCACCTTCTTACTTCAATATATATATCAAATACATTCACATATGACAGAATGATGCTAATATTACATATGACAGAACGATGTTAATATTACATATGACAGAACGATGTTAATATTACATAGCATGATGCTAATATTACATATGACAGAATGATGCTAATATTACACATGACAGAATGATGCTAATATTACACATGACAGAATGGTGTTAATATTACATATGACAGAATGATGCTAATATTACACATGACAGAATGGTGTTAATATTACATATGACAGAATGATGCTTATATTCCAAGTCACTTCATGAGTTCATGCTATCAAGTAAAAAATCCAGAGTCAAGTTCACCACATGGTCATGATTTCTGTGAGTTCTAGTTGTTTCAACAGACACTATAAACACCCATTTAAAAAAAAGTCAGAAGCAGTACAGGATCGGTGAGCAGCTGGTGAGTTCAAATTCTACTGGTTTCAGGTTCAGGTTCAGGTTCAGGTTCAGACCTATGGGTGACTGCTTCATGGCCTAAAACACTTTAAAAACCCATCCGCTACCCCACTCTCTCTTTCTCAACATAAAAGAAGCAGATTTTTATGCGGTCTGGTCTGGTACTCTTTGTGTGTTTCACGTGGGTGCATCAACTACCATTTAAAAAGTTTTTTTTTTTTTTTTAACTTATCTTCTTCAACTGATGTGTTGAAAATGTTTGTACTGGGTGACTACTGGAAGTCTCAGCGAGTCTGTCCTGTTGAACAAAAGGGTTGGCGCATGCGCAGCGAGTGGACGTGTTTTGTCTGTCTCTGTGTCACTGGATTCTTTTTCCTTCGTTTTTCTGTGTCCCTTTCCTCTACAAAGTTGAGATACAACGTGGCTGCTTAGTTTTAGTCACTTGAAAGGTAGTTTTAGTGATGAACAGTGTGACAGACTTTTACTAGTACAAACTTGGCTTGATTTTCTTCTGTGTGAACACTGCTGAGAACGAAACCAACACTTCCGGTAAAACCGACTTCGATCTTTTTGCTAAATAACTCCACCTCCGAGGCATATACCAAGCTATCTGCCAGCCTATAAGGGCTGAGGAGTAATTATACACACCATACCACAGTTTAGAAATATAACTGTTTAATAGTGTTACACGTCAAGTTCTAGTTTTCGATTGAGCACTTCCGGTGCTATTAAATGTAAACAAACATGGCTTCCTGATAACGTCAGCCTGCGAATCAAGACTTTCCTGCAAAGAACAGGTATGCACATGCCGTAGTCTACCTCCAAGCTCCAAATCAAGTGAGTACAACCTTGCTGATTTATGTGTTCTACCACCCACATTGATTGTCATGTCTAAACATCCAACGCCATGACCAGCTTCTCTTTCACCATTCAACTGCTGGTGATTTTTGCGCTGGGCCACAAGTACTTTCACGTAGACTCAAGGTTTCCCATACACCTGTCAGGACACTAGCAACATCAGATTTATGCTGAAGACACTCTTCCGCACAGTGGACACAGGAGTGGGTATTTTCACCCACACCCTCACGAACAGTTACCTGAAAAGAGCGAAATTTTATCGTAGGAGACTAGTACTTTTGTACTTAGCAACACTTCTCCTTCTCACCTCTTACCAGCCAGAGCCAAACCCCGGACCACCCACCTCATCAGATAACTCGAGCGACATCCATTACCCCTGCGGAACATGTGATGTCACAGTGACATGGGAAGACAGAGGGGTGGAGTGCGAGACATGCGGCTACTGGTTCCATGCGCGGTGTCAGAGCATCGACAGTGCCAGCTATGAGAGGCTGAATGATGACGAGGAACACTGGCACTGTGCTATTTGCGGCAACCCCAATAGCCGGACAGTCTTCGACCTTCACGGGGTAGATTGGCCAACAAAATACCCAACAGACTTGTCTGGAGTCTCCACCTGCACCACTCCATCAGAAGCAGACTTCCACCCACGGCATGCATCGACGCCTACCAGAGCCAGCCAGCAGAACAAGTGGAAGGGCAGACCACTGCGCCTCCTCAACGTAAACTTTAGATCTGCGGTTGGGAGAAGGGCAGAGATTGGGTGCTTGGTTGAAAGCACAAAGCCGGACATAATCTTCGGAACAGAGACATGGCTCGCCCCCTCCATCCAAGACAAAATCCTGCCGGACTTTTATCAGGTCTACAGAAAGGACAGAAACAGGGAGGGAGGAGGAGTACTTCTGGCTATCCGCTCAGACTTGAAGAGCTTCGCTGTCCCAGAACTGGCAACTGATTGCGAAATGGTGTGGGCAGGCCTTAAACTACTTGGCAGGAAGACCCTATACCTCTGCGCCTACTACCGACCAGATGTCTCGGACGCAGTAAAGCTTGACTGAACTTCGAAGATCACTGGAAAGAGCAACAGAGATTTCCAATGCACACCTTATGATTGGAGGAGATTTCAACTTTCCAGGATGGGACTGGCCACACTCCACCCTGAAACCAAAGGCACCGTACCCTAGTCTGCATAACGATTTCATGGAACTCACCAGGGACTGCGGACTGGAGCAGATAGTCATGGAGCCAACAAGACAGGATAATATCCTCGACCTCATCTTAACCAACACACCTCACCTAGTGCCAAGAGTTGAGATCATCCCTGGACTAGCTGACCATGACATTGTCTATTGTGAATACACCATAGCGGCCCAGAAAGAGAAACAGCCACCCGCAGGATTCCTCTGTACCGCAAAGCCAACTGGGACGGAATGAAGAAAGCAATGACAGAGCTCCATGCAACACTGGAGAGGGAAAAGGGCAGCCTTTCTACAGAGGATCTATGGAAAAGATTCAAAGAAGCCTCAGTACCGCCATGGAGACCTTCATACCGCACAAGCAGGCCCGCCCCAAGCAGAGCAAGCCATGGGTTACCCCGGAGATAAAGAGTCTCATCAACAGGAGGTCCCGAGTCTACAAGAAAATGAAGAAGACAGGGGCAGAAGAACTGAAAGCTGAGTCTCAAGCACACATGTTTTAAAAAAAAAGAAAATGAGACTCAAAGACACGAACTGTAAAAATGAGTCTCAACAACTCCGCAGAACAATCCAGAGGAAACTGAGGCGAGCATATTGGCAATATGTCAATGACGCACTGACTCCAAGCAGCCCAGACGAACCACCTACAACAAAACGCTTCTGGACTTACATCAAGAGTCAGAGATCTGCGAAAATCGGAGTCTCCCCCCTGAAGGTCAATGGTCAGTTGGTGTCGGACCCAAGGCGCAAGCAGAAATCCTGAACAACCACTTCCATTCAGTCTTCAGTGAGGGTCGAGACTACACCCAGCAAGAGTTCAGTGAGAAGTGCGGCATGGACAAGGGAGACTACACGGAGCTCAGCAAACTCTGCATCACGGAGGAAGGCGTCAGGAAGCTGCTGGTGAAACTTAATCCCAACAAAGCATGCGGTCCAGATGGCATCACCCCACGAGTGCTGAAAGAATTGGCTGATGAAGTGGCTCCGGTCTTGACCTTGATTTTTCAGACTTCCATCGACAAAGGCACCACCCCATCAGATTGGCGAACGGCAAACGTGACACCTGTTTTCAAGAAGGGGGAACATTACGATCCTGCAAACTACAGACCAGTATCGCTGACCAGCATCCCATGCAAGATCTTGGAGCACATTGTAGTCACCGCCCTCATGAACCACCTCGAGGAGAATACGATACTGACCCCCGACAGCACGGATTTCGTCGAAAAAGATCCTGCGAGACCCAGCTGCTGGAATTTGCCGAAGAACTGTCTGACAATATGGAGAAGGGAGGGCAGACTGACATCGTAGTGCTGGACTTTGCCAAGGCCTTTGACAAAGTAAACCACAGCCTCCTGACCCATAAACTCCATCACTATGGCGTCAGGGGAAAGTCAATAACTGGATCAAGGGTTTCCTTCGAGACAGGCATCAAGCAGTAGTGGTCCAAGGGGCGAGGTCGGACTGCGTCACAGTAAGGTCAGGGGTTCCGCAGGGGTCAGTACTTGGACCCAGTTTGTTCCTAGTATACATCAATGACCTACCGGACCAACTCACTTCGATGACGCGCCTGTTCGCTGACGACACTGCTGTATACCGGCTGATAACATCAGGCCTGGACCAAGAACAGCTACAACAAGACCTCCTCAAACTCGAACAGTGGGAGAAGAGCTGGGACATGGCCTTTCACCCAGGGAAATGTACCCCCCTCCCAGTGACCAGGAAGAAAAAACCCTTGCCAAACAGCTATCACCTACACGGCCAGAATTTAGCCACAGTCAACTCGGCGAAATATCTTGGCGTTACCATCAGTCACGATCTCAGCTGGGATGAGCATATCAGTAACATCTGTTCGAAGGCCAACAAGACCCTCGGCTTCCTTCGCCGCAACCTTCGAATCAGTGCCATCCAGCTGAAAGAAACGGCGTACAAGTCCTTCGTGAGGCCCATACTGGAGTACGCCTGCACAGTGTGGGATCCAAACACAAAACAAAATGTCAGCAGGATTGAGGCAGTACAGAGCAGAGCAGCCCGGTTTGTTCTCAGAAGATACCACAACACTTCAAGTGTAAAATCTATGATAGACAAACTGGGCTGGGGTCCACTCCAGAAACGCAGGAAGACCTCCCGCCTAAACCATGTTGTACAAAATCTTGCATGAGGAGGTCTGTGTGGACGCTGCCAAACTGATACCTGCACCACCAAGACTAAGAAGAGGACACTCACAGCAACTGACCCAGATCTATTGCCGCACCCAATACCGACAACAGGCATTCTTTCCCAATACTATCAGGACTGGAATGACCTGACTGAGGCAGTAGTATCAGCCAAAACCCTCGACACATTTGTGTCAAGGGTCAGATCAAATTAGAGTAGGAACCAGAGTAGGGATAGTTTTTTTTTTTTTTTTTTTTTTTTTTTAGTGGGCTTGGCTGCACCTTATGAGTAGCCAGGGCTGGCTTACCCCCGAGGGGGGACAGGGTGACCGTGGTAGCCTGCCAGCAGATCCACGCATAGCTATTTTAGCTTTATTCAAATTACTGTCTGTTGTGTAGTGAGAGTGGAAATGGTGGGTTTTTTTTTTTTTTTTTTTTTTTTTTTTTTTTTTTGCGTCAACCCCAAAGCGGCAGAGTAATCAACTGATGATTGTGGCCGCTCAACGGATGATGATGATGAACAAGTATCGGGTTTTTCAATTTCCCTCCCGTTTCTTCCTTAGTTACGTTTCAAGTTATCGTTTGTGTCATTCTTTCATGTTATAGTATATACAACCGTAAGTTCTTTACCAAACATGACACTCACCAGTAAATGGTACTCATGCTACAAAATTTTACACGAGAAAACGAAAGGAGAGCGAGTGACGAACACATGAAGTGTGTGACGTATTTAGGTTGCGTCTGCTAGTGACGACAACCACAATAGTGAGTGACTTCCCTTGGACTGGCCAATGTCAGGCTAACGATCTACAAACTCGACTGGACTCCGACTCGAACCTACCTGTGCGGCAGCCCACAAGTAAACGAAACATGGTGTCAGAAGTGGGATTAGTCCAGTGAGACTTTTTTCACCAGAAGAGTGAAAAGTCAGAACTGAGAAAGAGAGGAAAAAAAAAAAAAAAAAACTACGTGAAGTCGACAGTAGTAAGCCAGTGACGTCAGTTGCTAAGCTGTAACTAGTGTAAGCATGAGCGCTAACGAAGATGCAGAAGAAAGGCCAGGACGACTAGGCGGCCGAGAAGACGAAGAAATATACCGTTACCGCCCAAATTGGAAGTGACATCAGGTGATCTGCAGAGTAACTGGAAAAAGTTTAGAAGGCTTTGGGACAGTTATGAAATAGTGACTGAATTGAAAGAAGAGGAACAAGAGTTCAGAACAGCAACGTTTCTGTCCTGTGGTGGATCAGAAGGATTGGACATTTTTGAGGTTTGCCATTTGAAAGTGAAGAGGAAAGAAAAAACTTGGATGAGATTTTGCAGAAATTTGAAAAGTTTTGCATCAGAGAAAAGAATGAGACATATGAATCTTTTGTTTTTCACAAAAGACATCAAGCAGCAGGGGAATCAGTTGAACAGTTTGTTTGTGACTTGAGGAAGCTCATCAAGTCCTGCAATTTTGGCAGCATTCAGCTGGAAGAGAGGCTTCTGAAAGATCAGATTGTTTGGGTGTTAAAAATGAAAATCTGAGAATAAAACTTTTGGAAGAGCGAAAGCTGACTCTGAGCAAGTGCTTGGATATTTGCAGAGCATTTGAGATGAGCCAACAACAAAGCATGGCTATGAAAAGTGAAGACGTGACTGATGTTGAAGCTGTACATGCTTTTCGTCCAAGGAAGAATGAGAAAGGTAGCCATAAAAAGGAAACCCTCTTGAAAAGATGCACATACTGTGGAAAACAGCACAGACAGAGAAAAGAAGAATGCCTGCCTTTGGGAAAACTTGCCTGAACTGCGGAGGAAGAAATCATTTTTCCACTGTATGTAAAGCACCACAGACATATTCTAAAGGAAGAATTGTTCACAGAATGTCAGAGACGGAGGAAGAAAGGGAAGTCTATGCAGTGGAGAACAAGAAACATGAGAAAAAAATCAAAGCAAGGTTGAACATAAAGAAAAACCAAGTGAGATTTCTTCTGGACACAGGGGCATCAACAAATGTTATGTCCAAGAAAACTTACAGAGAAGTGTCAGGCGACACAAACCTGAAGAAACTGGAAAAGACTAAAAGCAAGTTAGTCATGTTTAACAAATCTGAGATGAAACCTAGGGAGAAGTCATTTTGAGAGTTGAGAACCCAAAGAATGAAAACACTTACAAAGTGAGATTTATCATCACAGAGAAAACTGCACACCAATCCTGGGTTTGAGAGCAGTACAAGGCATGAATCTCATCACAGTCAACACAGAGAATATAGCTGCTGTGAGCAGAGAAGAAAGCACTAGTATTGTGGATCAGTACAAGGATGTTTTTGATGGAGAAGTTGGGCAGTTTGAAAGGAAACTCCATCTTCAAATAGACAAGGAGGCAACTCCGGTCAAAATGCCCTGCAGAAAATGGCCCCTCTCAGTGAAGAAAAAAGTGAAAGATGAACTGAAAAGATTGAAAAAATTGGAAGTTGTCAGCAAAGTTGATACTCCAACAGACTGGATCAGTAGTCTGGTGATAGCAATGAAACCCAATGGGAAGATAAGGCTGTGCATTGATCCTAAGCCCTTGAATAAAGCGCTCAAAAGAAATGAATATCCTACCCCAGTATTAGATGATGTTCTTCCAAAATTGAAAAAAGCCAAGTACTTCTCGCACTTTGACCTGAAGAATGGGTTTTGGCATGTTGAACTGGACGAGAAGAGTAGCTACTTGACAACATTTGAAACCCATTTGGAAAATACAAGTGGAACAAATGCCATTTGGGATATTTGTGGCACCAGAAGAATTCCAAAGAAGGATTGAGCAAGAACTAGCTGATCTACCAGGCGTGGTAGCTGTCCATGATGACATCATCCTTTGGGGAGAAGGTGATTCTGATGAAGAAGGAGGAAAAATCATGATGAGCGTGTGAAACTGTTGCTACAAAGATGCCGGGAAAATGGAATCAAGCTGAACAAAGAAAAAGTGGAACTGAAGCAAACAAAGGTCACTTATCTAGGACACATTCTTACAAGAGAAGGACTCAAACCAGATCCAAAAAAGATTGCAGCAGTTCAACAGCTTCCAACTCCTAAATCAAAGCAGGATGTACAAAGATTGCTGGGGGTTGTGGGCTATCTCCAAAAGTTTGCTCCACATCTGTCTGAAGAAGCAGCCCCAATGAGAGAACTTCTGAAAAAAGAAGTTCATTTCAAATGGGATCCTGATGTGCATGGGAAATCACTAGAAAAAGTGAAGAGCACCCTGTCCAAAACCACCTGTTCTGCGCTACTTTGATCAAGCTGAGAAAACTCAAATCACTCTTCAGTGTGATGCATCAGCTTATGGCATAGGCGCATGCCTTATGCAAAATAACCAGCCAATACAATATGCATCTCGAGCATTGTCTGAAACTGAAAAAAACTATGCTCAAATTGAAAAAGAAATGTTGGCGATAGTTTTTGGTCTTGACCGATTTGAAAGATACGTGTTTGGACACAAAGTCACTGTGGCGTCTGACCACAAACCATTGGAGGTTATCCACAAAAAGAGTCTGCTCTCTGCTCCAAAGAGAATTCAGAGAAGGCTGTTACACACCCAGAAGTGTGACTATGAAGTAGTTTACAAAAAAGGAACTGAGATGTATCTGGCCGACACACTGAGCAGAGCAGTGAGTGGGAAACCTGAAGAACAAATGAGCCACACAGAATTGATTTTTTGCACGGAGCTTGAAAACATGGATATTACACAGGAGCTTTCAGTCTGTGAAACAACCATGTCCAACCTACAAAAAGCAACAAAGGCAGATGAAGATATGAATCTACTGATGAAAATCATACTGGAAGGATGGCCTGAAGAAAAGAAAGTTTTATCAGAAAAAAATGCAAGCATTTTTCCCATTCCGGGATGAACTGTCAGTACAAAATGGTGTGATTTTCAAAGCAAGCAGAGTGGTTGTACCAAAAGAAATGAGAAATCATTTCTTACGGAAAATGCACGCAAGTCATGCCGGTATTCAAGGATGTACCAGACGGGGAAGAGAAGTCGCATATTGGCCTGGAATGAATTCTGATATTGAGATTTTCGTGAAAGATTGTCAAACTTGCCAAGAGTTCAGCCAGAGACAACAAAAAGAACCACTCATAAGCAGTGAAATACCAGAGTTGCCATGGCAGTATCTGGCTGCCGATTTGTTTGAATGTAAAAAGAAAAGCTATCTGGTAGTGGTTGACTACTACTCTGACTTTTTCGAATTTGATGTGCTCACAGCCAAGGACAGTGATGAAATCATCAAGAAGATGAAAGCCCATTTTGCAAGACATGGAATCCCAGAGAGACTGACCACTGATAATGGACCACCATTCAACTCTAAAGAATTTGAGAAATTTTCGCAGATTTACGGATTTGAACACATAACAAGTTCGCCCCATTATCCACAGTCAAATGGGAAAGCTGAAAGTGCTGTGAAAGTTATGAAGAACATGATACAGAAATGTCACCAAAACGGTGAGGATGGATATTTGGCCTTACTGGAGCTGCGAAATACTCCATCAGAAATACTGGAAAGTTCACCTGTGCAGAGACTGTTCTCGAGAAGAACAAGAACACAGTGCCTACAACGAGATCCATGTTGAAACCGTCAGTGAAGCAAGCCACAGATGGACTTCAGGCTAGAAAGGTGAAACAGGCAAGATACTACAACCGTGGAGCTGTAGAATTGACCGAGTTGAAACCTGGACAAGTTGTGCGGTTCAGACCACCTGGCTGTAAAAGATGGGTCAAGGCTCAGGTTGAAAGACAAGTCGACATAAGGTCGTACAACATACGAACAGAAGATGGTCGCAGATTCGACGAAACCGACGTGACGTCAGAGAAACAAATGAAAGTTACAAGCCAGTGTTTCAGCCACCACACGGCAACAAAAGAACAGTCATTTTTTATCCCACCAACAGAACGACTGACTTGTGTCCATCAAACAGGATCAAGAGTGGACCAAATGATGCTGCAACAGACGGGAAACAGCCAAGACAAGTACATCAAAGAGTACTTGTATTCAAAATGATATCTACAAACTGCAAGAGTGGTCTGAGTCGTGGAATCTGTATTTCAACATGACCAAGTGTGGTGTATTGCACGTCAGGAATAATAATCAAAATAATGAATATAAAATGATGGAGAATGATGTTTATCACCAAGTAGAGGCTCTTACTGAAGAAAAAGACTTGGGTGTTACCTTCGATAGCAGGTTATCATTTGACCCTCACTTACAGAGAGTGGTAAATAAAGCTAACCAGATGTTAGGTATCATAAAAAGGAGTTTTACTTATTTAGATAAAGATACTTTTTTGAAATTATACAAAGCTTTTGTCAGGCCACATTTGGAGTATGCAAATGTGATTTGGAACCCTTTTTTAAAGCGTCAATCAATAATGTTAGAAAAGGTTCAAAGACGAGCTACCAAATTGCTGAAGCATTGCAAAAACTTATCATACAATGAAAGATTGAAATATTTGAATCTGCACTCGCTGAGGGGAAGAAGGATCAGAGGTGACCTAATTCAAGTTTATAAGATCTTTAATGGCTATGATGATATTGACATTGAGACATTCTTTTCTGCTGCACAAACTTCGAGTACTAGAAACTCTGAAGGAAAGATTTTTATAAAGCACTGTAACACTAATCAACGTAAATTTTCATTTTCTTATAGAGTTGCTAACCACTGGAATGAAATACCTACTACCATTAAATTTGCACCTGATATTAATACTTTCAAGAATTTTCTAGATAATGATTCAAAATTTAGAGAATTGTTTCATGACTATGATGGATTGCAATGAAGATATTAATTGTAGCATGCCATATGACCCAAAAAGTGAAGAAATTTAGAGGGGACACATGATAGACCGCGAGGTCTAGGCTAATGAAGCCAGTCCCTACTACTACTACTACTACTACTACTACTAAGACAGAGAATCAACAGGCCTTACAGACTGCTTACTCCAGGAGCGGATGAAAGATCGACTTCAAGTAGCAGTCAAGGAATTCCAGAACCAGCTGGGGCGCAAGCAGATTGCCAGGACTCTCTAATTGATCAAGAGAACACTGTTGAGCAATCACCACCCCAGCAAGTAGAACCAAAACACTCGATTTGGTCGCACTGTGAAAACTCCTGCCTGTCTGAAAGACTACGTTTATCGAAAGTGATGAACGCATCTTGAACTTGAAACAACTCACCTTCTGTTTTTATTGATGTTAGATTTAATCCTGTAATCCAGGGCAGTTCATTTTTGTGTTAAAAGTTTGTTCTTTTTTCGACGTTCATTTGTTGATTTAAAGACAGGGAGATGTGACGTATTTAGGTTGCGTCTGCTAGTGACGACAACCACAATAGTGAGTGACTTCCCTTGGACTGGCCAATGTCAGGCTAGCCTAACGATCTACAAACTCGACTGGACTCCGACTCGAACCTACCTGTGCGGCAGCCCACAAGTAAACGAAACAAAGTGAAGCAAAAGCTTTTCTTCACAACACCCTTAAACTATGCGTGAAGACTCTTTGTCCCAGAATAAAATATTACCGAAACATATGCCTCGATGATCCATCGGTACACGTCTATAACTTTGTAAATGTGGTTCAAACGAGTCTTTAATTTGGTCACTGTTCCGCTGTTACATTCGGTGATTT
>CM031608.1:5116309-5136309 GCA_018398815.1 Conus ventricosus
CAGCGCACCCACACACACACACACACACACACACACACACACACACACACACGCACCACACGACACACCCACACACACACCACACACCACACACACACCCCCAACACACCCCCACCACACACGCACACGAAACACACACACACACACACACACGCGCGCGCGCGCGCGCGCGCGCGCGCGCGCGTGCGCACAGAAAGAGAAAGAGACAGAGACAGAGAGAAGGAGACACAGACACAGAGACAGAGAGAGAGTTGGTGGGGGTAGGGTTTGGGGGGGGGGGGGGGGGGGGGGGGGGGGGGGGGGACTAAGGAGTGGACAGAGTAGTGGGGAGCGTTGCAGAATGCACAGGGAAAACAGTTGCAGAGACTCAAGCCCCAACACACCACCAACAGGACCGCTGTAACCGGGCATTTTTTTTTCTGTGCGCTGACCTAACGATTCCTAACGGAGCAGAGGACAAGAGCCAAAAAAAAAAAAAAAAGGGAAAAAGAAAAAAAAAGAGAATAGGCACGAGGGCTGGACACGTGTCTTAAACTCTTGCCTACTCATGCTACGAATAGCCCCTTTAAATTTAAAAGGAAATAAAAAGAAAACAAGAAAAGGAAAACAATACCCTAAACTGGTAGCAAAACACGTCACTATCAATCTTTCCGCTGGGATGTATATCTATATTTTGAGAAGCATTTATTTTATTTCTTCCCCATCCACCCACTCAAGCACATACTGTTAGTTAAGCAGAATCATCTGCCACTGCAGGTATGAATGCGTATCTCCCCTATTTCTTCAATCTAAGACATAAGAGCAAGCTTTGTTTATAATTCAATATTTCTTGCAGTCATTGCAACACCAAGCTGCTCTGAAAGTTGCTGTAACGGTGCTCGGTACTTATCCTTGGAATTTATTAGTTTGTTGTATTTTAGTCCCTTGCGGATTCATTCCAAGAACTGGCCCTCAGCACTTGTGTCTTAGAGGATATCTTTTTATATTTTCTACTTTTCATAAGAAAATGTAGCTTGTTTTGCTGTTTCATTATTTTCTTTTGCTTCTTTGATGACACCTTTAGTTGGGTTTTTGAAAACTCAACAAACATACTACAGTATTGCACACCAGCCTTTTCTGGGATTGCATTCTTCTTAAAACTGAAAAGGCAGAGGAGTCAAATTACCACTTTCCGCGGTCACTGAGGAGAAACCACCAAGTTTCGAAATATCGGTATATGACCAGGAGTTATATGTTAGTGAGTTTCCCTCCCTATTGGAGGATGTCTCTCCCCCTTGGAGAATATAAGCTTGCTGAAGGCTCATTTTGAGAAGCATTTATTTTATTTCTTCCCATCCACCCACTCAAGCACATACTGTTAGTTAAGCAGAATCATCTGCCACTGCAGGTATGAATGCGTATCTCCCCCTATTTCTTCAATCTAATGCTAGGTTCACACGAGAGCAACTTTTACTGCCAACAAATAGACCCCAAAAGTTGCCAACTCGATGTGCAACAAATCAAAAATAGATTTTGGCCAAAGTTGCTTCGTCATATGTGAACGCAAGAGGCAACTATATGGCAACTCCGTAGCTCCGCCCCTTTTTTTTGCTGGCTTGGCCTACGTGCGCGACCTACTTTCCTTGTAGTTGCCACGTAGGTTGCAACTTTTGCAAGCAACTTCTGGAAAAGTTGCCAGCTTTGTTGGCTCGGTTGAAAACAGGATGAGGCAACTGCAGTGACGTCCGTTTTTTTGCTATAAAAGCAGCCGGTTCCAGGGGGACGTCTGTCATTCCATCTTGAATTTTCACCATGGATATTGTTGCCGGCACGCACAACAAAAAGTTGTCATGCAAGCAACAAAATTCGTGCTTGCATGCGTGTGGAAAAAAGCGAGAAAAGCGTGGCGGCACGTGCCGCTTTTTGTCGCACGCATGCACTTCGCTCCGCCCCTTTTTTGTTGCCTACCGGATATACTTGTATTGCCAAGCTGTTCACACAAAAGCAACTTGAAGTTGTCATGCAAAAGTTGCCAACCCCACCAAAAGTTATATCTCCCGACGTTCAACTTTTGGCTGTGACAACTTCATAGGCAACTTTTATTGGGAAAATCCAATGGGGTCTAATTGGTTTATAATGAGTTGCTGTAGTGACAACTTTTGAAGCAACAATGTAGCAACACATAGGCAACTTGGAGTTGCCACCCATTGTTGCCTCATTGTTGCACTCGTGTGAACCAGGCATAAGACATAAGAGCAAGCTTTGTTTATAATTCAATATTTCTTGCAGTCATTGCAACACCAAGCTGCTCTGTAAGTTGCTGTAACGGTGCTCGGTACTTATCCTTGGAATTTATTAGTTTGTTGTATATATATATATATTATATATATATATATATATATTATATATATCAGCGCCCTCCTCCCACTTCTTCTCTCTCTCTCTCCCTCTCTTCTCATCAATTTGAGGTCAATGAAATTTCTGTTGTACATTCCCTCAACCCACCATATCATCCCTATTCCCTACCCACCCAAACACTATTTGCTAAACGAAAGTACCTTCTGTCGTGCCACTCCTATCCCCCTCACCTCTCTCTCCCCTCCCCCTCCCCCCTTCCCGGCCTTCTCCCATGTTCCCACCCTATCCCCACCTGTTTTCTTGCTCAACATCTTTTTTTTTTCTCCAGAAAATGTAGATTTACGTACGTCCTTGTTGGCTTTTGTAGACATCTTCAGAAATGGACTCCACTCACGACCCTAAGACAGACAGACAGGCAGACACACACACACACACACACACACACACACACACACACACACACACACACACACAACACACAGAGAGAGAGAGAGAGAGAGAGAGAGAGAGAGAAGGAGAGAGAGAGAGAGAGAGAGAGAGAGAGAGAGAAACAGAGGGAGACAAGGTAGACAAGAATCAGTTAGGGACAGAGAGAGGGGAGGTAACAAACAGAGGCAGTTACAGGCAGACTGACTGCCCGAAGGAGAGAGAGAGAGAGAGAGAGAGAGAGAGAGAGAGAGAGAGAGAGAGAGAGAGATATAACAGAGAGACTGACAGACAATTGTGGAGGAACAAACAGATATACAGACAGAGAGAGAGAGAGAGAGAGAGAGAGAGAGAGAGAGAGAGAAGACAATCATGGAGGAACAAACAGATATGCACGAGAGAGAGAGAGAGAGAGAGAGAGAGAGAGAGAGACAGAGAGAAGAGAGAGAGAGAGAGAGAGAGAGAGAGAAGGCGACAAAACAAAAGTCGAGAGAAAGACACAGAGAGAAAAAGATAGACAGACAGACTGACTGACAGAGGAGAGAGAGAGAGAGAGAGAGAGAGAGAGAGAGAAGAGAGAGAGAGAGAGACAGAGAGAGAGCGAGCTCAGCCGACCACGGAAACCATGTCAAGGCTGTGGCTCCATCCAAAGCAGAGAACTATAAAAGGCGGCTTTTAGCTCACTTTCGCCCTCCACCAAGTTTTCGGGCGAAAGTGACCTAAAAGCCGCCTTTTATAGTTCTCTGACAAGTAAGACTTCAATAACCAAAAAATAACGATTATCTACAAACAGACATACTGTGTAGGGTTGATCGTTTTCAATAACATCATTTTCATCTTTAACTGCTCTTTAAGTCTTTTTAAAACCAAGTTATATTTCTGGCATAAAATCCACACCCGACACAATGCAATGAAAACAACAACCGCCGCACATACTGACATTTGGCGCGGGCGCGCGCATGACGATAACCTCTCTCCTGAACAGTAGCGCGCGTCAACAAGACAAACACTAGGCAAAGCTGGCTGGATTTTCCACACACCTGCAGAGACCCGTCAATAGGCCGTCACCTGATCACTTAATTACAGTGTACTTGAGCCCAGCGAGATAAAACCAGCCTGCCGGCAGTACGCTGTAGTGACAACACAGACACGCTTTGCGGCCTGCTCGACATTGACTTGGTTCGCTCAGCTGACTCGCCGGGACCGCGCAAGCTGTGCCGTTGTAAACAATTCTACATACCTCACTCTTTTCAATTCCACTGGGCACGGGGGTTGGCGGCGCTCACCTGGCCAGGTTAACCCGACCTTATTCTCCTCTAAGTACACTGGGCATGCGTAGTAACGAGTACAACCTGCAATCATGTGGCCCCGCGTGCCAGCCGCCCGCCGCGCGAGCTGCATAAACCAGCCCGTGTTTTCACAGCTTGTGACAGTCTTATTGAGTACGCCTGAGCTGAATGTTTGTTGTGATCTATGGCTAAGTGTGATGATGTAGATGAAGCATTATTGCAGCTATTAAAAGAACTACATATTGGTGATGATGAAGAATGTATGTAACCAAAAAATAACGATTATATACAAACAGACATACTGTGTAGGGTTATCCGTTTTCAATACTAATTTACAAAACTTTTCAGATTTCAGTTTTTGTTTAATCTTATGTTTTTCCTGATCGTTTTCAATAACATCATTTTCACGCAAACATTCATCAAATGCATCTCTGTCTTTCATGTGAAATAAAACTACAGTCTTTAACTGTTCTCTAAAGTCTTTTAAAACCGAGTTATATTTCTGGCATAAAATCCACACACTTATCCCAGCATGTCTTCCACTGAAAGCTAGTTTCGACAAAGTGTTTCTCTTTTTAACTATGTCTTTTTCTGCTGAACAGTCATCTATAATAAATAGCGTCTGCGTTCCCTCAAACAATATAAAAAAGTGTTCTAGACATTCACTCAGTTTATTGCTGGGATCAACTAAAAATATGTTATCATCTGTCCATATAAACCTTCTATCATGATATGCTTTGTTCCATTTAAGTGTTGGACAGAAAATCACAATATGATCAAAATTATAACGATAAACTGTTTGTAACAGGTCGAGGATAAATATTGTTTTTCCACAACCAGTTTGTCCACAAATTAATGAACAATGAGGGGTTTTTGTCATAAA
Source organism: Conus ventricosus (assembly GCA_018398815.1). Classification (NCBI taxonomy): domain Eukaryota; kingdom Metazoa; phylum Mollusca; class Gastropoda; order Neogastropoda; family Conidae; genus Conus; species Conus ventricosus. Next base: position 5,121,245 of record CM031608.1, read on the forward strand.
GTTTAACTGCGTCATAGTTTTATAACATAATTTAATCTAATCCAGTTATTATTTTTATCATACTCTCTGTCAAAACCTGTTCAGTATAATAAAACCCTATGAGGCCTAAATGTGTAAGATTAATCCAATTCAGTTCTGTAAGATTGTTTCTATTTAAGTCAACATTGATTTTTTTGCTTGTTGTTATGGTCTTAATATCCTCACCATTGTGAAGAACGACGATGGTAACTTTAAGACGTTTAACGTCTAAGTTTTGCCAGCTAATATTAATTCCTTTATAAGGACGTCACTAACGCCCACAACCCCATCCCTCCCACATCTTTAAAGACAGAAATTTCAATATCATTGTGAACGTGTCTCCTAATTTTCTGCTTGGAAAGAACTGTAATTTTGTAGAAGCTTCCTTTAAACCGTTTCTCTTCTGTGGAGGATGTACTGTTTTTTCCCATACGGCGTTATTTCAATTTCTTTCCGACTATTGTCCTCTGGCATAAGACTTACATGTAAAGGGCCAGAGTTGAGTGCTTTTCTGAAACTTTTTTTGACGGCTAAAAATGTAAATGGGCTTATGAATTCAAATTTTTATGTCCCATTCTAAATATGGTTCCAAGTGCCATTTGCTGTCAGGTTTTCGAACTATTTTATATTCATACTGGCCAGCATTATTTGCTTCTACATTGCGTAGTTGTTCTAGTTTAGGAAAACTTTTGTTGTCGCCAACCTCTTTGCGTTTATAATCACCATCTTTAGTGTACTCAAAACCATACAAAGCGCCTATCTCACCGTTCTGTTCAAAGTCCGCAACGTCTGCAAGGTCTTTTAATTCTAAGGTTATACACCTCACAGGCGCTAATGTAACTCCTGATTCTTCTGGCCCACGCGACATTATTTTTTAGTAGCGTATTATTTTATTTCCAAAACAATGTGTAGGTTATCGCATTTTACGACTTTCCCTGTTTTGTCTGTGATCTTTATATTAAATGATCTGACCCTCCCACAAGCTAATTTTTTAAACTGTAAATTAGGGAATTGTATAATTTCATAATCGCAATATGCAGCTTTCCCTGACGGAAGAGCTCTTAAAACAGTTGAGGGCCTTCCATCATGTAAGTTTTCATCAGTGCTCAGCTCATCCAAATGAACATAGAGTAATGAATGTAATGCAAGATTGAGCGGATTTTCTCCCTCATAAGTAGTTTTGTTTGGTGTAACTCTAAATCTATAATTGTTAGCTGCAAAGCCTAACATTTTAGCTAGCTCTTTATCAAAATAGTAACCTCCTTCTTCTTCAGGCTTGAATGTTAACATTGTTTTTTTGATTCGCATTGTTAAGTTTGAGAGTAATGTCAAAGTTACTCATTGCTTCTTTTAGTGAGCAAAACCCGTAATAACCATCAGGTATTGTTAACTGGCTAACTTTGGCCCCTGTTTTGTCAACTTTTAGAACTTATTATTTTCCTTGGATTCACTTATATTAAACCATACGACTTTGTAAAATATTTCATGAAGTGCAACCATTCTGGCCCCGCAATTGTTATCAATAGCATGTTCTAAAAACGAAGGACGGTCTTGAGTTGTTATTGTTACAAACATTTTTTAAACGAAATAAAAATGAGCGCATTCAAATATACTGATGCAAAATATTCTGTTGGGCCGCACTACAATCTTAAAAACATAACAACTGATACTCTTGACATTTCTGTGACCCAGACTGACACCTTTCAAGTAAAGGTGAGTACGCCATTAAACAGATATCTTAACCCTCCTGTTAAAAAAGACTACATCGCAAAAGTGTGGTTTAGTCATCCGATGCAGTTTTATCAGAACCAGTTAAACTTTGCTGTGTTTTGTGCATCAACTGGGTGTGGAGTGTCGTATGCCGATCATTTAAATCATCCTGATCCTTTGGTGAGGTCAGTGTATAGATTTCATTTTTATTACACCTTCAGGCGTATTTTGACTGAACTGCAAGCACCATTGCCAAATGACAAACCGTTTAATCCCTTTAGCAACCGAATAGACATGAAGGCTTTTGAAAGGATCTGTAACGAATTCAATATTAATGTTAAGACAGACTTTAGACAAAAGTTGGACCACAATCATGGCTTAGGCACCCCTTATTTTTGGGGCGTGCACAGAAAGTATAACTATGACTGGAATCCTCCTTACACATCTTTCTCTTCAGGCACAGCTGTTCACCTCGGGTCCATAGAGCAAGAGCATAAAACAGCATGGACAACATTTATTTTAGACACTTCTAAGGGCCTAACTAAAGCGGGAATAGAACGAATAAACGACTCTATTCGTACTTACGTTTGGTGTTTGCTAGGTTCACAAGCACAAACGAGATCGAGCATAACTGATCCTTCTACTGGCTTTGACGCACAAAAACAATACTTAGCAAATTTAGAGGACGCCATTAATTCTACAGTTGATTTACCTTCAAGTATTAAAAGATACCAAAATGTTTTACAATACGCAAGATCGAAAGTAGACTTTGCTGTTGGCACCGGTTTATACATGCTGCCTTCTGACCTCAGACTCCAGATAGGTACAATAATAAACTACAACAATGAAATCCTTGTGGCAGGCAATGAACAGAAGGTCGGGAAAAACGAAATAAATTCTGAGCCCAGTAATATTGCAAGCAGTAAACAAACACCCAAGAATAAGTCATCCAATCCCCAAGGTCCAAAGCCTAAAGGCCATTGAAGACGCGGACTCTGTTCGCGATGGCCATGAATATGAAAAGACAGCACTTGTTGTTGTATTAACTGGCATAGGATTACTCGGTCTTTATCTTACTAAATATTAACCCAACTATTAAGAGAACTAATGTCCATAAGTGCTCGGCCATAAAGCCAACTACTTTGCCTGCAGTAGACAAAAGCCAGCTAACAACACCCCTAATATACCTGGTAAAGCATCCACGGCTTTACCGGCTAATTTTTTTAATAAACCCGCAAGATGATCAAGCTGTTTTTTTACCCATGATTTATCAGGTTGATGGCGGTGGAGGCACTGACCCAGGTCCGCCGCCGCCTGTAATAGCCATTACCAGTGTACTTATTGCAAATCCTAAGGCCGTTATAACGCTTGCTAATGTGACACCTTGCTCTCTAAACAGTGTTCGGATCGTTCTGCTAGCGTGTGTCTTCATATAAAATTCTTGGATAGTTTCTCTTATTCTGCTCACTTGAGTTCGTAATTGTTCTCGGTTAGTAGACAACACTTCTAGTCTTGCTGATCTCTCTGTTCAAGATCTTTTAGTCTTTGGGTTATTCTTTCTTTAATATTAGGCCCTAAGTTGGCGTCATCAGCCTCAACGAGTTTTTTCTTTTTCTCTTTTTATATGCTCATCTATTTCACCCAGTTTTGCTAAATTGTTTGTTAATTCGCCTCTGATGCTTCTTAAAGCATGATCAAGAGCCGCTATTTCTCGCATGGGTAGCGGGGAATCATTAATTGTTTTTAATGCTGTTTCTTCTGAAAAACTGGTTTCTGCTTCTATTAATTCACCCGCTGTTGGACTAAATCTTTAAGTTCCATGTTTTGTATTTGGTTAGCTGTTGGAAGTTCTTGCAGTGTGTTTTGAAGTTTAGCAACTGCATCCCTATCTAATTTTGGTTTAGCAATGCCAAGGCGATTTTGTACGCTCGCAGGGAGTCTTTGTCTAATTGAACCCACGGCTAAAAACTTTAATGGGTCTCGTTTAGTTGTAAGCTGAACGCGGTGTCCTTGGTCGTTTCTTACAAACAAATGGCCATCATCATCTCGTTCAAAATCATTAGGGTCTAAAACTTCGGAGTTCAAGGCCTAATTTTGGTAACAATGATCTAACATGACTTTCTGTTAATTCACGCCGCATTGAGAGCTCTGAGCGATGCTGTGTCATTTCACTCATGTCGTCTCCAGGATCAGGAACATCATAATCTTCGCTTCTCTGCCTTCCATGTTTCTTTAATAATTAACTTTTTATTTGTTTTATAAAAATGTCGCAAACATATGGTTCAATTCTTGACCCGCATAGAAGACTGAAAGAGCCCTTTGGCGTGAAGGGAAATAAGCGGAATATTACTGTTCCAAATAATCCGTCTACTATTGATGCGGATCAAATTCTTACTGTTAAATTTCCAGACCTAGGAGCGGATGAAGTGATTGTGCCAGGCTCTGCGCGACTTACTTTCAAAATAGAACTCGCTTCAACAACAGACCCAAACAGGACGGTTGTACAGAATCTGGGGCGGGCAATCGTTAAGAAAATTTCTATAAAACTTGAGGGACAAGAAATATTTTCTTTACATAATGCAGACATATTTTTAACCTATTCTGATCTATGGCTAACCGCGAATGAAAGGGCTGATCTTGCGTTTCAAGGAATCGAAAATGAAGAAGCACTAAAACATAGAATAGGCGCTGAAGATGCTAAAGACGGCAAAAGGTTTGTAGCCGTAAGTTATGCATATGGAAATCGCTTTTTCATACCCCTAGATTTTGAGTTGTTAAAAGCGCATGCCCCATACTTTCAAGGAGCATTAAAAGACAGATTGTCATATGAACTAACTTTTAATGACCACATATATGTTATTATATCTGAAGAACACCGAAGCAAAGTACAGCATTTCTGACATCTCGTTAGAGTTTGACGTTGTTAGCAACCCTGACTTAGCGAGGTTGATCCAGCAACAATATCAGTCAAAATTAGCAATATATTACGAAAGAGTGATTTTTCATTCAAATATCCTAAAAGCAGGGCAGACACTATATGGAATTTTAGTTTTAGTGCCGCAGCAAGATCGCTTAAAGGTATTTTATTGCTTTGTGAAAATGAAGAACCATTCAAAAGACAAACTGAAAATTTTGTTAATCATAAAATAACGAAAGTGCAATGTACAATTGAGGGTAGCCCTAACCAAATCTACGCTAGCGGGCTTAAACCTTATCAGCATTTTGATGAAATAAAAAACTGTTTGGGGTGGGAGGTGTAGAAATCCAACAGTTGACCTTGTGTCTAAAGATCTACATCTTCACAGCGTTAGACTTGATCATTATTTAACAACGAAATACGGTTTATGGATTGACCTAAGGTCAACGGAGGATAATCAGTTACATGGAAGCGGGAGAACTGTTAGAGACATAATAAACATTCAAATTGATAAAGAAAAAGATGGCGATAAACCAGTTAATGCACATTTGTTTTTAATATATGATGCGCAGCTGAATATTCAGATAACAGATTAAAAGATATACAATACTAAATTATTTTTATTTTATAAAAAGCATGTCTGTTCAAGTTTATCCAAATGTGCCTACAGCACCGGAGTCGCCAAGAGAAGAGATAGCCCCCGGCATAAAAACCTTTAGATTAACCAACATTACACAAATGCAACAAAAACTAGAGCAGGACCTTCAAAATACAGCAAAACCAAACGAAGGTATTCTGCTGCCTTTAATGCTGTTACCTATGTTAATACTGGAACATCAACTATTAGTGCTCTATCAGCAGAACGAGCGTAGGCCTCTTAGCAACGGACATAGGCGCACCCGCAGCTTTACCTCTAAGGCGGTTTGTCTTTAGCTCTTGGCCTGTGCTCATTAGCCGTAGGTGCTGCTGCAAAAAAATAAAAACTAAAACTCCAAAGCACACAGCTATGGTTCAACTAATAACAGCTAAACTTAGTTCCTTTAAGCTGATATAAATAAAGCACTAGCTGACTCAAACATCACGGATGAAGAATTTAATCGTTTACAGGCGATTTTGATGACTACAAAAGACAAAAGTTTGATCTTCAAAGAAAGGCGAGGACAAGTTTTTCTCAACAGCCAGACCCCGAGCGATAAAAAAGGAATCTTAAAAAAAAATAAACGAAACAAATTAAAAATCGTTCTAAAAAAGCTCCAAAACAAAGCCAAAGGGTGTTTTTTACTTTTTGTTTAGATTAAACAAAAAAGACTATTTGATATTGATTTAAATTTTTTTTTTTTATTTAAATAAATTTTTTTGAGTTAGAAAAAAAATCAGCATGGATAAAATAAAATAAGGTCCAAAAAGAATTTTTGAAGCAATGAAGAAAATTTTTTCAAAAGCACTGAATGATTTTGAAATTTTGAAGTAAATTTTAAACCGCAAGGAACGGGCCCAAATGTTCCATGCTATTTCTCAAATTCCGGGGGAAACTAACCCAAAAGACCCACCGGTTAAAAATAATGTTAGCTTTTTTTAATCGACTTTTTGTAACCCAAAAAATGAAAAAAAAATCTAGAAGTCTGGGGGCCGAACCCAAACAACAGACTATTCTTTCTATAATGACTTAACACCGGGGGGCAGAACCCCGTGCTTACACAGTTTGATGTGGCCCGCTGAAGAAGCCAAAATGAAGGCTCTGGGTTTGGGCAAGGGCGGGAAACTTAAGATCAGATTTAAAAAAAATCTAAGTATGCGCCCATTGGGGGCAGGTCTTACATTCCGCTGCCTCCAGCATTAGTAGCAAAACGAGCAGTTCTAAACATAAAGAATACAGACAACAAATGTTTCATGTGGTGTGTTCTCGCAAGGCTGCATTAACGCCCCGCAAAAACGCAGAGAGAGTGTCTAACTATCACCCTTACATCAATGATCTAACTTTAGCGGAATATCCTTTCCCGTTAGCGTGGATTCCATTGATCAGTTTGAAGAACAAAACAAACCAATAACTGTTATATCTACACATGGGATGAGGAAACAAATCTACAACCGATTAAAGTGTCCAAGAACAGTCCAACGATTGGCGAACCAGACAAAAATCATGTTGACTTACTACTGATGTTTTCACCCGCAGGCTGCCGCATTACACATTGATACGAACAATGAGTAGATTATTGCGGCATACTTCAAAGCATAAAAATAAACAAGAATTCTGCAGAAAATGTTTAACAAGAATGCCATCTGTTCAAGCCGCAAGCGAACATAAGAAACATTGTATTGGCCCAGTTGACTGTAATACAGAACTAATTACGCCCCCACCCGATCTAAAGTTAGTTTTAAGAACTGAAAAAACTGCAAAATTCTCCATATGTTGTTTACGCAACTTCGAATCACTCATTGTTCCTTAATGAAGGCCAGCGCCACAAAAACTTCGAAAAACAGTCTTAATGAGTAATCATCAGATTTGTTCATTGCCTTCATTATTGTCAGGTCGGATGGCGCTCATTCAGCACCAGAATTATATAGAGGGCCTAATGCTGCAGAATACTTCTTAAAACGCATGCAGCAAGTGCGTAATGACTGTTCTAATAATCTGAATTTATCTGAAATCATAATGACGCCTAAAGACCAAGAACAGTATGACTCAGCCACACATTGTTGGATTTGTGGTTTAGAACTCAGTGAAGAAGCAACAAATCCAACAGTAAGAGACCATGATCACATTAGTGGGAAGTTCAGAGGAGCAGCACACAGTAAATGCAATCTTCAACTAAAGTTTGAACCAAGACATGGAAGCTGCCTGTATTCTTTCATAACTGCGAGGTTATGACTCTCACCTTATATTGCAAGCAGTAACCAGCGCCTTCAGGGTGTCATGCATTGCACAGTCATCAGAAAAGTACATGTGTTTTCACTTTAAATAACATGTCTTTTATGACTCTATGCAACACATGATGGGTTCATTAGAGTCACTGGCTATGTCCTTAAAGTCTTGCCCAATAACAGAAGAATATTTTGACCCACTCTCGTTAGAAAGGGCGTTTAACCCTTATGAATACATGAACAGTTGGGAAAGGTTGACGAAGATTCACTTCACCTAAAGGCGCGTTCTTTTCTAGTCTTAGAGGAAAGGACATCAGCGATTCTGATTACCAGTCATGCTCAAGATGCGTGGCAGAAGTTAGATTGTAAAACGATGGAGACTATCATGATTCCTACTTGATGGCTGATGTATGTTTGTTGGCGGACGTCTTGAAAATATAAGAAAGACATGCATGAAACATTATAGCCTGGATCCGCTCATTACATTTCTGCGCCTGGGATGAGTTGGGATGCTTTCTTAAAGTTTACTGGAGTACAAATTGATTTATTGTCAGATTTACCATGATTCAGATGATTGAAAGCGGATGCGCGGAGGAATTAGTATGGCGTCGCATCATTACTGTAAAGCAAACAACAAATACTTGGACAACTATGAATCCAAGTAAAAGGTCTAACTATCTCATGTATTTTAGACGCAAACAATCTGTATGGATGGGCAATGGCGCAATCGCTTCCATTATCGTAACTTTAAAATGTACACAGCGGTGTTATCCGAAAAATATTCAAAAAGCTTAAGTGGTTGAGCAGTTTGACGCCATATCAACAGCGTGGATACATTCTAGAATTGACTTAGAATATCCTCAAGGAACTCCATGACCTACATAATGACTACCCATTAGCTGCAGAAAGTCTAAAGATGGCAAAAACAGAGCCGCCTAAACTTGTGCTAATCTTCGAGGCAAAAAAAATTATGTCTGTCATTACAGATTTCTACAATTTTATTTAAGGCATGGTTTGAAGTTGACAGCAGTTCATCGCATAATTGCTTTTGATCAAGAACAGTTCATGAAACCATACATCATGAAGAACACTGATCTTAGAACTAAATCCACAGATGCTTCAGAAAAAGACTTTTTCAAGCTGATGAACAACAGCTGTTTTGGAAAGACTATGGAGAATCCGCACAAGCGTAAAGATGTTAGATTGGTTACTAAAGAGAACGAAGCAATTAAGCTGACTTCAAAACCTAATTATCAGGCTTCAGAAGATTTCATGATCAGCTTTTTGGCATAATGATGAAAAAAAAGAAAGTCAAATTGGACAAACCTGTATTTATGGGTTTACTGTTTTAGAATTATCAAAGCTTTTAATGTTAGAGTTTCTTTATGACTATTTTAAAAGCCCTTGTATCCAGAGTCCAGAGTACTTTACACAGATACAGATAGTTTTGTTATAGATATCCCTACTGAAGACATCTATAAAGACATGGAATTAGAAGTAGCTAAAGGAGCGAGTGGATGGTACGACACATCCGATTACCCTAAAGGGTCGCCTTTACATTCATACCGTTAACAAGAAGGTTTTAGGAAAGATGAAGGATGAATTATCTGAAAGGTGATCAAGGAGTATGTGGGGTTAAGGTAAAAAATGTACAGTATTTCAAGCCAGGAGAAAATCATTAAGAAAGCAAAGGGAATATCTCGCAGTGTTGTGCAGTCAAACATATCACATGACAACTACAAAGAAGCATTGTTTGGCAATAAGACTTTTCATCATGACAACGTAAAGCTGCGATCTAATCTACATGAGATCAACACAACTGTTGTAACAAAAAAGTCATTAGATAGAACAAACACAAAACGCGTGTTTGTTAATCCAGAGTTTTCATATGCAATCGGGCACTGGAGGGCCGCATAAACAGGGGGGTTTATATTTTTCATCAACTTTTAATATAAGATCAATCATAGCTTCATCCAATTCATTTAAATCTTTTCTCATGTTTGCTTGATGTCCTCGAATTTTTTTATTATTTCAAGATATTCTTTTTTCCCAATTTGGGATTTTGGATTGTAGGTGATCTGGATGGTTTAGCATGCATTGATTAATCCTCGCAAATGTTCCCCTAATAGCATTACACGCATGAAATGATTCCCGTATCATTTTCAAGGTCTCTTCCTTTACCATTCTTGTTTCGTTCTGCACTTCCTTCTGAGCTTCCATTTTAAACTCAAATATATTTACGTAAATTAATTAAGCAACTGGAACTGTGTCTGGCGGGATTATCTGCAGTTCTTCCTTCACAAAAGATCTTTGAGGAGCTGGTTGTTTTGTTGTGTCAGTTTCACGTAAATAATACACAGGCGGATTCATCTTTACAATTCTTTTTATTTCATATGGATCAACACTCCAAACTGGATGGGTTGCCCTAATGTGAGTGTCCCCTTCTGCTTCCCCCGGTAAATAAAGGTACCTTACTTTCAAACCAAATGGTAATAGTTTGCCGGATGAAGACTCTCCTTCAACAACATTTATTGTTTTTCTTTTGATTGCTTGTACTGGTTTTAGCCCTTTAAATTCTTCATTATTCATTGCGCGTAGAACTGAGGGCAGTCTTCTAACCCATTCTGTGTTGCGAGAATTGTCAATAAGCTCTCTGTGATACTGGTAAGAAAAAAGTCTTTCAGATAACTGTTTGTTAAAGTTTTCAACTAAAGCCTGTGATCTGTGAACTCCTGGGATGCCTCTTTTGATGGTAACTCCATGTTTTAACAATAATTGATTCACTTGGCCTTTAAATTCTTTTCCATCATCGACTTGAATCATGCGAGGGTAAGTTAACGGCCTCGTTGGTATATCAGTTGTATGGCAACAGCAACAGCAGAAGCACTCTTTGTGTTAATGGTTCTGCATCTTTGTATCTTGAAGCTATGTCAATGACTGTAAGCGCGTACTTAAATCTTTTGCGCCTAATCGTATCAGAGGGTAAATATAGAAGATCCATTTGATGGTGTCGTTTGGAGTTGTGTTCACAAAGTGCGGTCTCTGTATTCGTCTAGGTGCAGGTAAATAAATTTGCCAAATCGCTTGTTTAGATAACCATTCTTTGCTGTTTGTTCACTGACTCCCGCTGCTTGGCTTAGCTTTTTAATTGCCGTGATTCCCTTCCAATATCCTTTGGGCGAATAATAGATTTTGTTCATTTTTATTCAGCCAATATTATGCGCAACAAAATACACAACAGTCATGCCAACGACAATAAACGCGATTTCTTGCATCTTTTTTTTTTCTGATGGATGATAAAAGTCACTGAATTTTGGTGGGGCAATGTCTTGATTGGTTTGCCTGTTACTAGATAATACTCTTTATCGCTTGGTCAACATCTTTAAATGTGTAAGCAGCATGTCCCTGTTTTTTCAGTGTGTTATTAATAAAATCTAACTGCTCAATTCTCTGCTTTTCATAGCGATCTTGTGCTGCAGCTAGTTGCTCCACAGCTTTGTTATGCCGTTTTCTCTCTCCATCATCCCGTAGTTTACTAAATGCGTAATTACTTCCGCTAAAAGCAAGCGCATTCACCACAGCGCCGCCTATCATCATTACGAGCGAAGCCATTTTTTATAAATGTATTTTTTTTACATATTTATATTCTCTGGAATTATTCCTTGCTTAACTAGAAAATCTTTCGTAGCAAATGAAGCTGCAATAATAGCGATTAGCTTTGCTGAATCCTCAAAGTCTAGTTTGCCAAGATCCGCTGGTTTAATTCTTAACAAGCTTTTACCAAGCATTGAGTATCCTACACTTAGACCTCCAATAACAGCAGAATGGTATACAAGGTTAGTAATAGTTTTTTCGGTGCTCATTTTAAAAAATAAAATAATTATAATTAATAAAAAACATGAACAGCGATGATCTGCTAGAGCTACAGAGCGGCCTAAACCTTCCTGAACTTACAAAAGAAGAAGTTGATGATCAAGCTATTATGCCCAAAAAGGAGAGGTTGTATTCTTTAGCAGCATGTGGAAAAACAAAACAGTTCCTCGGAACTGAATTCAGCATAGAACAGATTCAACAGATGTCGCCGCAAGACATTATAAAGTATCTTAACAGGTATGAAGCGCAGCTGGGTCGAGAATGGTGAAAAGTGTGGGGCAAACAGTTCTTAGTTTGTACACTAAACTAGTCAGTAGATTTGTCCCCATTGATTCTGAACAAGATCTTACGTATGATTTAACGCAAGATCCAGTTTTAACAAAGTCATTAGAGTCTCTAAGCTGTGATTTATATTACAGATTTGGAACATTGTTATCGCCGTTAATCATAGGATTAATTACTTTAATCATATAGATTTTATTTCCATTCAAAATGAACGAGCAGAATCAGGAAACACTGAATCAGAAAACATTGAATCAAGTCGAGAAAGTGACCAGTAAAACACCTCATCCTGGACGCATTGCAGCAGGAAAAAAATTAGCAGAGTGGAACAAACAAAAAAAATTACAGTTACAAAATATAACTCATCATGAAAACATAACACCGCCAACGCCAACAGTTGATCCAATGCCAGCTCCAGAACAAGAGCAAGTTAATTCAAGGGCACCAAAGTCTTCATGGAATATTGAACTTAAAACTGTTGCCATTTTTAGCGCCATTGCTGCTGCTGGGGGCGGTTATTACGGTTATAAAATATATAAACAATGGCGACAAAAACAAAAGCAATCAAAAAAATCTGAACCACTAAATACAGAAGACAACAGCACGCCAGCACCGCCAACAACAAAAAATCATTTTGATCCATTTCAAATGGAATAATATTTTAAGAACTTAATTTAAAATTTTTTGATAAAATAGATCATGGCGTATTATAAAATGATAAAGTCAATAAATAAAGACATGGAGTCTATAAAAGACATTTCCATAGACCAGAATTGTAATCAATGCGGTTTGCTTAGGATGTAAGAACTTTATTAAGATCTATGCTAACCGATCTCGCGCCAAAGACGCTGAGCAAGACATGCTTAACGATGACGCGTTTTTTGAGGCGTGTGTGTACTATATTAGACATTTACTATTTAAGATAAAAACATAGATTGTCTTGTTGTTTTTTTTTTGATAATTATAAGATAACTTAAATAAGAACTTGGTTGTACTTAGAGGATGACTTAGTTATGATCTTGAGGTGACTTGAGTAAGAACTTGTGGATGACTTGAGGATGACTTGATTAAAAACTTAACTAAGAGCTTAAGGTGACTTAAGGTAACTTAATCAAGAACTTATTAAGAACTTGAAGAGACTTGATTAAGAACTTAATAAATAATTATAAGTGAATTAAATAAAAACTTGGTTGTACTTAGAGGATGACTTGATCAAGAACTTGAGGAGACTTGATTAAGAACTTAATTAAAGAACTTGTGGTGACTTGATTAAAAACTTAACTAAGATCTTCAGGTGGTTCACGCTGCACTACACTGCACAGCACTGCACTGCACAACACTGCACTGGATCGCAGCACCGTTCAGCTCAAGCTTTGCTAAACAAGGCGACTGTTACACTGTAAAACACAGGCTGGTTTTATCTCGCTACTACGCATGCCCAGTGGAATTGAAAAGAGTGAGGTATGTAGAATTGTTTACAACGGCACAGCTTGCGCGGTCCCGGCGAGTCAGCTGAGCGAACCAAGTCAATGTCGAGCAGGCCGCAAAGCGTGTCTGTGTTGTCACTACAGCGTACTGCCGGCAGGCTGGTTTTATCTCGCTGGGCTCAAGTACACTGTAATTAAGTGATCAGGTGACGGCCTATTGACGGGTCTCTGCAGGTGTGTGGAAAATCCAGCCAGCTTTGCCTAGTGTTTGTCTTGTTGACGCGCGCTACTGTTTCAGGAGAGAGGTTATCGTCATGCGCGCGCCCGCGCCAAATGTCAGTATGTGCGGCGGTTGTTGTTTTCATTGCATTGTGTCGGGTGTGGATTTATGCCAGAAATATAACTTGGTTTTAAAAAGACTTTAAAGAGCAGTTAAAGATGAAAATGATGTTATTGAAAACGATAAACCCCTACACAGTATGTCTGTTTGTAGATAATCGTTATTTTTTGGTTATTGAAGTCTTACTTGTCAGAGAACTATAAAAGGCGGCTTTTAGGTCACTTTCGCCCGAAAACTTGGTGGAGGGCGAAAGTGAGCTAAAAGCCACCTTTTATAGTTCTCTAAAAGCCAAACCAGCTACAAATTAAACTGCAACAGACTTGGACACACCAAATCGAATCAAGTCTGGAATTTGGTCCACTGAGCATGCCACCGCCACGCGTCATTGAGTAAGCCAGATCAAGTGCAAAACATTGGTTGCCTTGACATGAAAAAGAAAAATTCACATCAGATGGTACGTCTCAGAGCAATGTTTCTATGGAATCTGCAAGCAAAGTGTTTGTATCTTTGATCTTACACATCCCAATATTCGATGAACAGATATTTTAATGGTGGCGGTTTTATCATTCGATCTGCATCATCGCGCCTCGTTGATTTTTTGTACTCCCAGTTCTTATAGAACAGGGAGTACTTTAGAATGGGAACGAAGAAATGCTCTGTGTGTGTGTGTGTGTGTGTGTGTTGTGTGTGTGTGTGGTGTGTGTGTGTGTGTGTGTGTGTGTGTGTGTGTGTGTGTGTGTGCGTGTCCGTCCGTCCATGGTCAAAATGTGTTCCACTCGCTCCAGACAAAACTACTGGAGCGGACCAGCCGCCGTGGCGAAGTGGTTAGCGTCGCGGACTCCCGGCTGGGAGGTCGTGGGTTTGAATCCCATCAGAGTCATGTGGGTTTTTTCTGCCCCGACCGGCTCCTACCCAGAGTTGAGTTTGCTGCGGACTCAGTTGGGAAGACTGGGACCACACAGTCGAGTTTCATCCACTTAATGGACGCGTTTCTGAGAGTGTTGCTCAAATTTCCTGACAACACTGCAGGTGCCTGTATCTCTCGGGCCTGGTTGACGCCCAGGATATATTATGAAAGGAAGCGTAGAGTACAGCCCTGTCATGTAGTCTCAGACCGAAATGGAAATCCGTAGCATCATCTTAATCATCCTCATTCCCATTGATCAGCATTAAAAAAAAAAAAAAAGTCTCAATCAAGTTCTGTGGCCCTTCATGCCCTGCTCTCATGGTGACCTCAATTCGATGTCCTCTCCACGTCTGTGGCCTTGGTTTGCTTCCGTCGGGGTCACCGGTATCGTCGAATCCATGGGGGCTGTCGTTGGACGGACGTGGTGGCGCCCTCCGGAGGGAGAGCTCACTCACGCCGGCTCCGCGACTAAGCAATTATTGTCGTGAGTAGGGGGCTTAGTAGGTGGTGTCCTGCGTATGTTAGATCAGAACAGGCACCACTGAACACCACCGAAGTGACTCGGCAGCAGTGCAGTGTCTCCTCCGGTGGGTTGCCTCTTGACGACTTGACATTGACTGCTCCCTGTGGGTTGCTGGTGCCGGGCTGCGGCGGGGCCAGCCGGGCTATGGCTGTGGGACGGGGTGTCGGAATGAGCGGTGTGGGTGCACTGCCTCTGAGGTGGCGCAG
>CM031608.1:5143809-5146097 GCA_018398815.1 Conus ventricosus
GAAATAAACCAACCAACAAACTAACAAAACGAAACACGTAAGTTTGTTGTTTGTCCCTCGCGGGCGAAGATGACCACGACTTCTGCTATCACTGGGTGGTGGTGGTGGTGGTGGTGGTGGTGGTGTGTGTGTGTGTGTGTGTGTGTGTGTGTGTGTGTGTACGAAGATGGCTGATCAGGCCGATCCTCGCATTGAATAGTCTGTCGCAGCGTGGACAGGGCAGACCTGGAGGGGAGCCAGGTTGAAAGGTAGTGTTTGCTCTGGGGCTTTTTCTTTTCGTTTCGTTTTGTTTTGTTTTTCTCTTCCAGAACTGATGTTTGTGCTCCTGTGCCTCCACTCGCCACGTGTCAGTGATGTCTGTGCTCCTGTGCTCACTCGCCAGTGTCAGCCTTTCTCTCCGTACCAACCTGATGAATCTCCATGTACCGTTCTGCAAGCACTCAAATGAAATTCTGCAAAAACTTTTTTACAAAATAGAAATTTAAAAAAAACCTGTGCTGTCAGATCTGTAAGTTATGATTGTACCTTGAAAAATAACGAGAAGGGGAGGGGGGGGGGGGGGGGGGGGGGGAACGGAGAGATTAAAAAAGGAAAAAAGATTCATGTGCATTTTAGAGGGAAAGGCGGGGCGGAGGGGGAGAAGCCAAAGAGAAGGCATTTGAAGTACTAAAAATAATTCAAGAAAGTAAGAAAGAATAAAACAAAAAAGAGTTGGCGGGCAGAAGTGGGGTTGGGGAAAGAGGAGAGTTGCAGGTAAGAGAATGGGGGTTGCGGTGGGTAGGTGGTGGGGATGGGGATGGGGGGTGGGGGTGGGGGTGGGGGGCCGGTATGCATAATACTCTGGTCACACACAAAAGAAGGACGTGGGACTTCATACTTAGAGCAGCCAGCTATGCGGCCTGTGTGGCCTGTCACCTTGTGCTGTTTTCGTTTCGTGTGCCCAAGTGAGTTCGGCCCCTCAGAGAAGTTCTTCGACAAACTTCCTCGTTCCGTACGACCTTTCATTCCGGTCTGCCCGTTCACAGACACCCGGGTGGGGTGGCAGAGTGGGGGAAGACAAGACATTCCAAGAGAGGGTTGGGTTTGGGATGGGAGATGGGTGGGGTGGGGGTGGGGGGTGGGGGTGGAACCTTGCAAACGGTTCACTGTTACCACCAGGACGACAACGCATATGATGGGCAGCCAGAGGGATTCGAACTTGCAATGTCTGACTTCGGGAACTCGGTGCTGAACCACTGGACCATCCCAACGACCGAACTGGGCTATGTAGAGCTATTTGCACGTTATATCTATCTATCTATCTATCTATCTATCTATCTATCTATCTATCTATCTATCTATCTATCTATCTATCTATCTATCTATCTATCTATCTATCTATCTATCTATCTATCTATCTATCTATCTATCTATCTATCTATCTATCTATCTATCTATCTATCTATCTATCTATCTATCTATCTATCTATCTATCTATCTATCTATCTATCTATCTATCTATCTATCTATCTATCTATCTATCTATCTATTTACTTATTCTTTGTTTAGTTTTTTTTTTATTGATTTATTTTGCTACGTCAGTTTTACTTCTTAACTTCGATCAACACCTCATGGGGAGAAGGGTGGGGTGTTGCAATCTTGTCAGGGTCGGAGACCTCGCGTGGCCTTGTGGTCCTTAAGGCTCTGCTGATAAGGCATCGATCCTTAAGGCTCTGTGATAGGCATCGATTCTTAAGGCTCTGCTGATAAGGCATCGATCCTTAGGCTCTGCTGATAAGGCATCGATCCTTAAGGCTCTGCTGATAAGGCACCGATCCTTAAGGCTCTGCTGATAAGGCATCGAAACCTTGTCCTCAAATCTTGGTCATCGAAACCTTGTCCTCAAATCTTGGTCATCGAAACCTTGTCCTCAAATCTCAGTCATCGAAACTTGTCCTCAAGTCAGAGTCATCAAGACGTTGTCCTCAGATCATAGTCATCAAAACCCTGTCCTCAAATCTCAGTCACGAAAACCTTGTCCTCAAATTTTAGTTATCAAAATCGTTGTCCTCAAATCTCGGTCATCAAAACCTTGACCTCAAATTTCGGTCATCAAAACCTTGACCTCAAATCTCGGTCATCAAAACCTTGCTTTCAAAATTTCAATTATCAATTTTCTCAAATCTCAGCCATCAAACCTTGTCTGTAAAATCTTAGTTATCAAAGTCCTGCCCTCAAATCTCAGTCGTCACACATGTTCCAATCTCAGTCATCAAACTTGTCTATAAATCTCAGTTATCAAGCCTGCC
>CM031608.1:5146197-5158697 GCA_018398815.1 Conus ventricosus
TCGCATTACACGGTTCTTACGTCATTACTTCATAACATGCAACCGTCAGCAACCGACCGTAAAGAAACTTACTCATTCTCTTCTCACTCTCTCTTCTCATTCTGCAAGCGACTCAAGACAGTCTGCCGCCACATTGTCCTTTCCAGACACTGCCTGCACTGTAAACTGGAATGGCTGCAGCTGCAGTGCCCACCTTGTGATCCTCCCACTAGTACTCTAGACCCCCCAGCTACCTTCCTGGTTTCGTCCTCAAATGAGAATGTCGCTTGTACCTGCAACCTGCTGTTGCCAAGTTCTTCTTGTCAACTCACAACGTCTCAGCTACTTTGTTCCTTAGGTTGACGACGTCCTCTGCCGCTGTGCGAACTCTTGCCTTTCTGATTGCAACCAGAGATCCCTCAGCATCTGCATGGGCCTGCGCATCAGTGGCTTCCTTACAAGGGAAACTCTTGAGACTCTTCCCTTATCCACAGTACGTTGACACTGGACGCATGACTGGCAGTTACCGACCAATGTCAGCATGCATGCCTGGCCAATAAAAATGGCGACCAACTCGCTCCTTGGTTCGGGTGGTACCCAAGTGTCCAGACATGGGTACGTCGTGGGCTAAGCTTCATCACCGTGGCCCGTAGTTCAGCTGGGACGCAGATCTGACTCGCTACGTCCTTGGACCCTCAAACCGCCTGACCAGTACACCAGATTTCCGAGCGTATCGACCTCGTCCAAACTTGGTATGGAAGTGCGTCCCTGCTTCACACGCACTCCGAGCCTTCCTCAAGGTTTCATCCTGGTCCTGCATCTGAATTAACTGCTGGGTAGAGGTGTTCAGGATGCATTCCTCGACGGGTAGTGGTACTGGTTTCTTGCTGCTTCCCTGGCTCTCTGCGCGATGTCTGCACTGCTCCCACCAACGCCGGGTCTGCGTTACAGGCACACGGTCCACCAGGAATCTCCTATCTCTTTGCGAAATTCCCGAATCAGGACTTCCTGCACAGGGCTATTCAGACTAAAACCTCCAACTTCCCTGCATGATGGTGACTTCAACTCGATTTCCGCCACAGGTAACACAGACCTACATTTTGGATCAGCAACACTACTGGAACTGTCTCTCCTGTGTACGCATCTGCTGGCACCAACCACTGGGCCACTACGGTGTATCCGGCACCAGTGTCTCGTAATCCATTGGCCGGAGCTCCGTTAACTTCTACAACCACCAGGCTCGACTGCTGCTCAGCGCATGGTCGACACAACGTAGGGACTACTCGAGCTTGGGGCTGTTGCAACAATGAACCACTCCAACAGAATGGGGCCCCAGGGCATTTCCTAGCGACGTGGCCGGGCTTTTTGCAGTTAAAACAAACATGGTCGATCTAGGCCCTTCTGATCTCCTTTTTCGGTTTGCTGTAGTGCACCATCACTTTGTTGGGACCTCTCTGCAGACTGGCTCCTTTTGTCGTTTACATCCCCATTACCCAGGTTGGGCTGGTTAACCGTTCGGTCTTGCTTCGCCTTCCCCCCCAACCTTTTGGCCTCTGCTAAAACAGTAGTTTCTGTTCCCATTTGTTCAGCAGTTTTCGGGCTTTTTTTTCCGGACCTCGATCGTGAACTCTGGGGACAGCAGCTGGTAAAACTGTTCTTGGAAAAGCAGATCCTTAACATCCTCTGCCACATTCTCATCCTTGCCCGCTGCCGCACCCCAGAGGGAAAACCACCGCTTCATTCTTCCCAGCACCTGGGCGAAAGTCTAAAGCAGCGTCCTTCTTGATCTTCATAAACTTTTCCCGGTAGGCCTCAGCATCTAGCCTGAAGTGGCTGAACAGGGCGCTCTTATCTGACATAGTCGCCTAACTCCTCCACACTTAACCGCATTACTGCTTCTTTTAGCCTTTCCTCCAGCAGAGACATCAGACGTGTGGGCCACGAGGTCTCACTCCACTTGCACATCTGGGCTACACGCTCAAATTGGGCGATGAAAGCTCCACGTCGTCGTTCTCTCCGTCCTAACGGCCTCAAGTTGACACGCTTCGTTTCCTCACCTCAATCAAGCGTTTTCTATGCGCTGCTTCATCTACAGGCCCTGGCTCTCCTTGTATGTTAGCTCTCCGCTCCTTGCCTCTAACTCAGCTTCATCTCTTCGTCTCTGAGATCTAACTCGGCCTGCCGTGCTTGAGCTTCTATTTCTCTATGACCACCTTTCTTCCTCCATCTTCTTCCCGCTTCATTTCTAGCTCCTTCTCAGCCGTCACTTCCATGCCTCTCTAAC
Source organism: Conus ventricosus (assembly GCA_018398815.1). Classification (NCBI taxonomy): domain Eukaryota; kingdom Metazoa; phylum Mollusca; class Gastropoda; order Neogastropoda; family Conidae; genus Conus; species Conus ventricosus. The sequence goes on from CM031608.1 coordinate 5,148,461, forward strand.
TCCCTCTTGCCTATCAGCTTTCTCCGTCTTCAATACAATCCTCCTCTGCCGTATTCAGCTTTCCTTCCACTTCAATCCTCCTCTGCCTATCACTTTCACCCTTCTTCAATCCTCCCTGCTTCATCTCTAACTCCCCTGTCTAGCAGCTTTCTCCTCCTCTTCAATCTTCCTCTGCTGTAACTCTAACTCCCCTTCAGCCTAGCACTTTCCTCCTCTTCAATCCTTCCTCTGCTGTATCTCTAACTCCCTCTGCCTAGCAGCTTTCTCTTCTCATCATTCATCTTCTGCCTCACCATCTCCTCCATCCGGAGTCTCCAACTCTGCTTCTCTCGCAATCTCTCCGATCCTCATTACGCACCGAGTCCTGTGACGAACTTGGCGAGCTCTCCCCCAGCAAAACCCATCGGCCGTTCCCAACTTGGCAAACTTCGCATAGCCCCCGTCCCCCTTGTTTCTTGATCCACCCCCGCAACCTGATCACGAACCTTAGGTTTGGTATCTGCCTAGTGACTGTGGATCCATGACACTATCGGGGTCGTACTGCGGAGGGCTTCGGGTGTTTTGGACATATGATTACCCTTACCCAACAATCGAGCTAGCAACAAAACAGTATGCGATCTGAGCGCAACTGAGGTTTTCCCGACTATGCACTTGCCCCTAAGCAACCCAGCACGAAGTACACAATACTCTCAAGTCATGCAACAGCATAACTCCACCCAACACTTGTGTACATCATACAAACAATGACACTGCCACCAACCCAAACATTACCACGCAACTGTCTGGCACAGACCCAATCACGATGACAAAACCGTATGCCCACCGCCCACTGTGCATGCGCACCAGTTACATGGATTACCAGACACAGGCCTTCACTGTCTCTGGTAGGCCGCACCCACACGATCACAGTGCACTTGCACCCTCAGTCCATAATGCACTCCCAGCACACATTTAGTGTCACAACACTACGCACCCTCGAGCATTCCCCGCACAGTCACCTGGCTTTACACTGAGCCTCTTAACCCCACAGATATCCGAGCACACAGCGTGCACCGTCCAACGGGCTGGGTACCAACTCGGGTGTGTGTGATCGCGCGCGCGCGGTGGGGCATACCACATTAAAAGGGACAACAACGCACACTCGGTACCCTCCGCACCTCACCTACACTATACTGCATAGGTCCACCTCGCACTTCCAACAACCACTCAATAAGTTTATGAACACTCATACTCACTACACGGTAGCTGCGCCAACTCCATTCACACCAAAACAAAGTGCCTTGCCCCAATGACCACTAGACCCTGCCCTGAAGTGAACGAGGGACACTACGTACCACCTCCCAGGGTATGGTCCGCTCCCACCAACCACCCACTTGATTTGAGGGGTGTGGAAGAATTAACGACTACGACGTACACAACCGTACATCAACACCCCCCTACCTCCCTTCTAGCTACCTATCACCTACCCATAACCAACTAAGAACCTCGCATCTCCACCCAAATGTCACGGTCGCTAAGCGGACGGCCCTACCACCCCGTACCCACACCTATTACACACTAGAGCAGGGACAACACAGCACACTAAACACAGCATTACAATCACGCGCAACCTCTTTCTTTCATCACACGGCCACACATACCATGTCATGGCGCATACACTCAAACTCATCTTACAACCACACACCGGGATATCTTCCCACTTCTTCACAGACCCACCTACCCTACTACTAACCCTGAGAACCCTAACCTATGCTACAGCTCCATTGCGGTATATCACTGACGCGACCTAGGGACGCAGAGATAGCCCGCACACGTGGTGGGTAACTACTAAGACAAGGGATCACCCCAAGGGAAATCTAATCTTTAACCAACTACCACCCACACCTCTCCCAGGACCCACCTTCTCTTTGGACCCAGGACCTACGTATCGCACTTGGTCACTGTCGTCCCAAAGGGAGGCAACGACAAGTGCCCAAACCCTGTGCTGGGGGCACACTACGTCCCAAAAGGAGGCAGTAGCTAACGCCCTTACTTACTGCCTCAACACTACACAGTGCGGTACACAACTTAACACCCTACTGGGCCTAACACAACAACAACCCTGGTCTACTACAACTATGGGACAACCCATGCCCACGGCCCGAGAGCCCAGTCCCTCGCGCTGTACTGGGCCCCTCACGATGACACCTCCCCGGAAGACTGCACCTCAGCGCTGACGCGTGTGCGGCTCCCACATTCCAACTCCTGAGACTCTACGCCCCGGCGGCGACCGGACTCCCTCACGGTCTGAGCACCTCGCCCTGCGCGTGGGCACGGGGGGGACACCTAGCGCACCCACACACTCAGACGCCCTCCTCGGGGCGGGGACGAGTCCGGGGCTCGAAGGACACCTCCTGCGGAAGAAGGTCCTCCACCGGACAGCTGATGGTAGGGAAGGTCTGGTTGCAGGCGCCCCCTCACGACCCCAAGCCGGGTATCAAGCAACAGGTGCTGGAGAAAACCCCGGGAGAACCCCGGTAGCCGAAAGACGGCCGACGGCCTGGAAGGTCCTCCCTCTGCCCGGGAAAGCATGCAGGCAACTGGACGCCGCCGGCTCACCTGCCGACGCGGCAGCAGACCGGCGGTGGTCTGGCCCAGCCTCATGAACGGAAACAGGATACCACCCTGCTGACACGGGGAACAGGACAGACATACGAGAGCAACCACACCAGTTCTGCAACTGGCTGAAGTGGCTGCCACAGAGACAGACACAGAACCCGTGCACAGAGCACAAGGCACACCAGACCCCGCCGAGGACCTGGCACTAACTATGACTCGAATTCCCACTCAGCACGACTAAACCGCTGGCCGCCGCAACTACAAGGCTGTACCGCTCCGACGAACACCCAGGGACCTAATGAGCTACCCACGCATTCCCGACCTGGTCGGAACCAAGAGCGAACTCTACTCACAAACACAAAACAGCGAATGGTTCAGAGCAACGGTCTCCTCCGCAGAGCTGACAACGCCCGACCAACGGACTGAGTTGTTGCACGTGCAACGACACGACAATTTACCACAACAACTCACAGACTTGACAACACCACAACAGCCGATATCCTGCCGCCGCCTTCCTCTGGTGTAGAACCCAAGTACAAAAGGTAACAGTCGTGAATTGAAACCAACTCCCCGCTTCCTCCCCTTCAACAAGTGAAAGATTGGAATGCAGAAATATATTTATTCTTATTTCCCCAGGCCCCCTACCTAGCCTAACCATTCCCCCATAACCAAAACCAGCGCAATCATACACACCCGCGACTCGCACACACACAGACACATATGCACGGGCACGTGCACAACGCTCTCGTATTTCTGAACTACCATTACTCCAACACACTTGGACGGCTGGTTTAACTACTGCCCGATCGGTGGACAAGGCTGAATGCATAAAGACCCAGTGCAGAGAAGTGACACCCGAGCCAGAAATTCGGTGTGAGTCTTGTATTCAGTTGACGTCCCGACCACTCACCTAGGTGGTAGGGCGGACGTCGACACTGCACCAAGGTGGTAGTGGCTACGTCGACACTCACACAAGGTGGTAGGCGTACGTCCGACCTCGCCGAAGGTGTAGGGGAGACGTCGACACTCACCAAGGTTGGTAGGGCGGACGTCGACACTCACCAAGGTGGTAGGGCGACGTTCGACAACTCGCCAAAGTGTGGGGCGGACGTCGACACTCACCAAGGTGGTAGGGCCGGACGTCGACACTCGCCAATGGAGTAGGGCCGACCGTCGGACACTCACCAAGGTGGTAGGCGGACGTCGACCACTCACCAAGGTGTAGGGCGGACGCGACACTCACCAAGGAGGTAGGGCCGGACGTCGACACCACATACGGAACAAGGTGGTAGGGCGGACGTGACACTCACCAAGGTGAAGGGCGGACGATACCCGCCTGCATGAGGCCGGTTGGAGGGGGATGGGGATGAGGGGACGAGAGGTGATGGTAAGACGGTTTATTTAACACCACACCCAATACCATCAAACATCAATCCATGAAGCCCTGGGCGTGTGTGAACTCGTCTTACTACAGATTGGGTGCTCTAACCCCGAGCTGACTGTTTATGGGGTGGAAATGGGTATTGAACTGGAAAGATCTGGGTATGTTCCTGAAGTATCTAAGCTGAATTACGTAATTTGAGAAATCTTCGCCTTTTTTTATTTATTTTTTTTATTTTATAGAAATTGATCCATGCGTGTTTCGAGTCTCAGACTGGCGATTCGATATTAACTGATATTGTTTTGTAAATGCTTACAGCCCTGATATGTTTACGTCTGATCCACTCAGAATAACGTTAATTTAGATGGATATCGTTATAACTCTTTATAAATATGCCTCTGTTGCCCTGATTCTCACTCACGTAGGATTTTCTCACTTGCATTCTTTCACACCAGGATGATGGCCCTTTTCAGTGCAGTTTTCTTTCCACTCCTTGATGTTCTCCAAGGCCCCTCCCTTTATTGTGTAAACAGTTGTCAACATGCTGAGAGGATTGAACACACCACCACGAGTTTCCATCTTCGTCAAGCGGCTATTTCTCGCTTTTCCACTGCAGTTGTCTTCTTTTAAGATTTCATGGATTTGAACCCGAGGCCCTTCAGTTTCCCCTCCCCCTCCCCTTCCTTCCATTACCGCCCATATCAAACGGGTTTGTCCCATTTTTCAGGCCCAAAACCCCCCTTTCCCCTTTTTTAAATATTTGGTTTTTTTTCCAAACCCTTTTCATTTTTCTCTGCTTGGGGATTTTTTCCTTCCAGCCCACTTTTTCCCTGCCCCACATTCTGCATACACTTCAAAACATATGACCCGGGGCCATTTCCATTCCCCACCCTTTTACTTTTCTCTTGGGCGATCTTGAGCATAGGGTAGCCTACAATATCCATTTCCCATCCGGTTCTCCCCACCTGTCCTCCCTTTAAATTTTTAAATTCTTATGTTCTTCCCCCCCATCCATCCCCACCTTCTCTAAAACTCCCTTTTCCCCCCCCAGAGAAAATCACACACACACACAAAAACGCCCCCAAAACCATGCAGCACGCACGCACGCACCACGCACACGCACACACACACACACGCATTTTTAATCGTCGATCACAGATTTTTTTGGGGGGGGGTTGTGTTAGGGGTTTTTTGTTTTTTTTTGGTGTTTTTTTTGGGCCCGAAAATCTTCAGTTAGTTTTCCCACCGCATTGGGGGTTTCCCGACGTGACGCCTTTTTTAAAGGGGGACCCCGCCCCCGGGCCCTTTAAGGGGGTTCGACCTCGTGCGCGTGGCACCCAAATTAACAGGGTTCCAAAGTACCTCGGCGTCGTGCAGCCATTAACGGGGTTTCCAAAAGGGCCCTCGTGCGTCATGGCACCCTTTTTTAACCCGGGGTTCCAAAAAGTGACCTCGTGCGCCCGGGGCAGCCATTTTTAACGGGGTTCCAAAATTGTGACCTCGTGCCCCAGGGCACCATTTAACCAGGGTTCCAGAATGTGACCTCGTGCGTCAGGGCAGCCAGTTAACGGGGTTTTCCAAAAAGGGTAAACCTCGTGCGCCCAAGGCCCCATTAAGGGGTTTCCAGAATGTGACCCCCGTGCGTCTTTGGCGCCAGTTAACAGGGTTCCAGAATGGACCTCGGCGCCCTGGCACCAGTTAACGGGGTTTCCAGAATGGGGACCCGTGCGTCATGGCGGGCCCGTTTACGGGGTTTCCAGAATGTACCTCGTGCGTCGGGGCAGCCAGTTTACGGGGTTCCCCAAAAAGAACGAGCTAGCAAACAAGACCCGGGAAGACGCCACTTGGGGCCCCGGCTCCCCAACCCGTAATGAACCTCCTCGCCACGAGTTGAAACAGTAAATTGCCATTCCAGGGCTGTGGGGTATTTGAAGCCTGATGAGGAGAATTTGATTCCGGGGAGAAAAAGCCCATTGTTTTCCCAGGGAATTTCCCCCTTTTGAGAAAAAATTTGACGGCCGGGAGTAAAATGAGGGCCGTTGGAGTGAAAATGACGGCCGTTGGAAAGTGTTTGGCGGTCGATAGGATCCCAAGGGTTGCGGGGCGGCCCGTTTGTTTGCGTTTTGAAACAGTTTGAAAGCCCCCGGGGCGGGTACCGGCGTGGGCCACTTCCAAACGACAGAGTATTATCCAGTCATGACGCATTTAAACATGTGTGGGGGGGGCTGTGGGGTGCGCGCGTGTGGGTCCCCGCGTGTGTGTGTGTTGTGTGGGGTGTTTTGGGGTGGTTGGTGTGTGGTGTGTTGGTGCGTCCGCGCGCCACGAAAAATGTGTGGTTGCGTGTATGTTGTGATAGAGGGGAAAGGGAGATAAGTTTCTTGGGGGGGGGGGGGGGGGGGAGCGAGGGGGAAAGGGGGAAAGGGGAAGAGAAGGAAGAAACTCTGGGAAGACCCGGAGGGCAGGCTTCAAGAAAAAACTCCCACAGGCAGGGGTTTTTTCCCATTCTGGATTTTTTACACTCAAGGGGGCCGGGCCACATCCGGGTCATGACCTCTAAAATTCCTTTGCCCCTCAGATTTTTTTTCTCTGGCACGGGTCGGGGGGGTTAAAAAAAAACCAAAAAACCCCTTTTTTTCGGGTGGTTTTTGGCTAAAGGGGGTTGCTTTTTTTTAGACGGGTTTTTTTTTTAACCCATTTTGTTAACGTTTAAACCCTTATGAATTCACACCATTAATCTTTCACCAACCCAAACCGAAATTTTTTCCCTTTCCAAACAACCCCCCCCCTCCTCCTTCAACTCCCCCATCCCCCCTTTTTCCCTTTTCTCTCACTCTCTCAGAATAGAAATTTTAAATTTTTAAACTAAACAAAGTAAAAATTTAATCTCTAAAAACCCCTCCCCAATGTTTTCCCGGGTTTTTTTTTTCAAGTTACCCCACCCGGGCAACTCACCACTTCCCTCCCCTCCCCCCCCCCCCCCCACCCCCCAAACTTTTCTCTCTCGCGGATCTGACATTGCAGCAATCAATCGTTTTCCCCTGACCCCTCTCTCTCCCATCCCATTTCCCCCCCACCCCCCCCTTCCCCCCCCTCTCTCTGCTTTCCCTTTCCTCCCCCGCCAAAGTCAAGGAAAGAAGAAAATTTTTACGTGTCTCATTTAAAGGGAAAGAAATTTTGTAATTCACTCAAAGGGTTTAAAAAAAATATGGTTTTAAAAACTAAAAGAGCGTTTTTCCCCCTCCTTTTTTACACAGTGCCCCAAAACTGTAGGTAGGGGGGAAAAATCAAAGGGCCCCCCCCCCCCCCCCAAAAACCCCCTAATTCACCTCCCCCTTTTTTCCCTTTTCTGTAGTGACAAGAACGGGGTCATTTTGACCCTGACAGCTTTTTAAACAAAAAGGCAACACTGACCAAATTTTAGCTTAGGAAAAACACAAAGTCGACACCAGTGGCATCACTTTCCTGCTCTACCAAAAGGGGGTAAGACCCGAAAACCACTATTTAAAAACCCAAAAACATAGCCAATTTGGGGGAAAAATCAAAACCGCCCCCAAACCCGAAACCCTGGGACAAGTTCGTTTTTGGGGCACCCCCGAAAACTGTAAGTGAAACTATTTCAGAATGTTGGGGAAAAGGAATTTTTTGCCATGTGTGTTAAAAAAAAGCAGATCTTTTTTGCCAGTACTTTGGGGACATCTATCAAATGATGAATGAGTATTCCCCGTTGGGAATGGTTTTTTTGCCCCCACTTGGGGTTTTTAATCGCAGCTTTCCCCTGGGTTTGGCCCTGGGTTGCCCACTGGTCCCCTCTAGCAACCCCGAGAAGTCCCCAATTTTGCGTTTTCCTTGGTTAGACAAAGATCATGCCCTTTTCCCCATGTCCCACCCTCTGTCTTTTTAAATTTTGGGGGAGTCCTTTTCCCATCCTCTGTCTTGTTCTGGGGGTAGTCCCTGCCCATCCTCCCGTCTTTTCCCTTGGGGAGTCCCTGGGCCCAGCCTCGTCTTGTTACTTGGGGAGTCATGTCCCAGTCCTCGCCTTGTTACAGGGGGTATCTGTCCCCCCGGTTCCCCCTGCCTTGTTACATGGGTAGTCAAAGTCCCAGCCTCTGGGCCCTTTTAACCGGTTAGTCCTCATGTCCCCAGTCCCTGTCTTTTTTAAATTGGGGTACTCATTCCCATCCCCTTTCCTTTTAAAATCATCCCTGTCCCCAGGTCCCTGCCTTTTACATGGGGGGTCATGTCCCCGTCCTCTGCCCTTTTTACATGGGGTTTGTTCCCCCATGTCCCCTCCTCGTCTTGGTTTCTTGGGCCCAGTCTTGGGCCCATTTCCCCTGCCTTTTTAAAATGGCTAGTCCCCTTCCCCAGTCCCCTGCCTTGTTACAGGGGTTTCCCGTCCCAGTTTCCCCTGCCTTTTTACATGGGTTTTGGCCTCAGTCCCAGTCCTCTGCCTTTTACATGGGCTAGTCATGTCCCAGTCCCCCTGCCTTTTTACAAAGGGGTTTTCATTTTCCCATCCTCGCCTTTTACATGGGCTAGTCATGGGCCCAGGGGGTCTGCCTTTTACATGGTTTTGTCCCCATGTCGCAGTCCCCCTTGTTTCCCGGGGTAGTCAGGGCCCGTCCTCTGCCTTTTTTCGTGGGCCCGCATTCCCCTCCCCTGCCTTGTTTTCATGGGTTAGTCCTCATGTCCCATCCTCTGCCTTTTAAAATGGCCCATCTGGGGCCCAGTCCCTCCTTGTTTTCTGGGCTAGTCATGTCCCAGTCCCCCTGCCTTGTTTTTATGGGTTTTGTCCCCAAAGCCCAGTCCCCTCCTTTTACATGGGCTAGTCATTCCCAGTCCTCGCCTTTTTTACATGGGGTAGTCATTGGGCCCATCCTCTGTCTGTTACATGGGTTATTTATGTCCCAGTCCTCTGCCTTGTTACATGGGTTAGTCCTCATGTCCCAGTCCTCTGTCTTGTTACATGGGTTAGTCATGTCCAGTCCTCTGCCTTGTTACATGGGTTAGTCCTCATGTCCCAGTCCTCTGTCTTGTTACATGGGTTTAGTCATGTCCCAGTCCTCTGTCTTGTTACATGGGTTAGTCATGTCCCAGTCCTCTGCCTTGTTACATGGGCTAGTCATGTCCCAGTCCTCTGCCTTGTTACATGGGCTAGTCATGTCCCAGTCGTCTGCCTTGTTACATGGGCTAGTCATGTCCCAGTCCTCTGCCTTGTTACATGGGCTAGTCCTCATGTCCCAGTCCTCTGCCTTGTTACATGGGCTAGTCATGTCCCAGTCCTCTGTCTTGTTACATGGGTTAGTCATGTCCCTGTCCTCTGTCTTGTTACATGGGTTAGTCATGTCCCAGTCCTCTGTCTTGTTACATGGGTTAGTCATGTCCCAGTCCTCTGTCTTGTTACATGGGTTAGTCATGTCCCAGTCCTCTGTCTTGTTACATGGGTTAGTCATGTCCCAGTCCTCTGTCTTGTTACATGCGTTAGTCATGTCCCAGTCCTCTGTCTTGTTACATGGGTTAGTCATGCCCCAGTCCTCTGCCTTGTTACATGGGCTAGTCATGTCCCAGTCCTCTGCCTTGTTACATGGGCTAGTCATGTCCCAGTCCTCTGCCTTGTTACATGGGCTAGTCATGTCCCAGTCCTCTGCCTTGTTACATGGGTTAGTCCGCATGTCCCAGTCCTCTGTCTTGTTACATGGGCTAGTCATGTCCCAGTCCTCTGCCTTGTTACATGGGTTAGTCCGCATGTCCCAGTCCTCTGTCTTGTTACATGGGTTAGTCATGTCCCAGTCCTCTGCTTGTTACATGGATTAGTCCTCATGTCCCAGTCCTCTGCCTTGTTACATGGGTTAGTCCTCATGTCCCAGTCCTCTGCCTTGTTACATGGGTTAGTCCGCATGTCCCAGTCCTCATGTCCCAGTCCTCTGCCTTGTTACATGGGTTAGTCCGCATGTCCCAGTCCTCTGCCTTGTTACATGGGTTAGTCCGCATGTCCCAGTCCTCTGTCTTGTTACATGGGTTAGTCCTCATGTCCCAGTCCTCTGTCTTGTTACATGGGTTAGTCATGTCCCAGTCCTCTGCCTTGTTACATGGGTTAGTCCTCATGTCCCAGTCCTCTGCCTTGTTACATGGGTTAGTCCTCATGTCCAGTCCTCTGTCTTGTTACATGGGTTAGTCCTCATGTCCCAGTCTCTGCCTTGTTACATGGGTTAGTCATGTCCCAGTCCTCTGCCTTGTTACATGGGTTAGTCATGTCCCAGT
>CM031608.1:5172693-5196435 GCA_018398815.1 Conus ventricosus
CGCTAACGCGCCGCCGGGTGTGCTTTATTGATTTTTGGTCGCAGTTTGTAACGGGCCCGTGCACTGTGTGAACGAAGGCCTTTTAAACTGCGCTAGCCGTGCCATAGCATAAATTAAGTGATCAGGTTTCAGCTCGTGTCTGCCTGTCTGTTTTGGGCAAAGTTTGTAGGTAAAATTAGTCAGAATAAGTGTGCGGTTTTTTATGTCAAAAATATAACTTATTTAAAAGACAACAAGTTTAGTAAATAAGTATTAAAAACGAAAAATTTCCTACACAATATGTTGTTTGTAGATAATCGTTAAATTTTTTGGGTTGAATCTAACTTGCCAGAGAACAGGGAAAGGCGGCTTTTAGGCCACTTTCGCCCAAAAACTTGTGGGGGGAGCAAGTGGGGTAGAACAGACATTTATCTGTTCTCTAAGGGAAGCCCACTTTAGCCCATCATTTCGGTTAAAGGGACCAGGTGTGGTAAATATTGGCCACGGGCCTATATCAACCGAAAACGCATTAGCCCAAAAACCCCAAAACCCAAATATTGTTTGTCTGTTGGCCATAATAAGATGTGTGAGCTTGTTCGATAATCCATTTAAAACACCTACGGCCCTCAACACATTCATAACTAAACTTAAAAAGTAAATGATTATCCTTAATTGTCAGAACGAAACACAAACATAATAAGTCTAAAAGCTAATACAAGACAAATCGCAGAACAGATACTTTCAGTTGTCTTGCTTTAATTGCAGTGCTTCTAGGGCACTTAAAATCATAAATTTTACAAACGAGTCAAAGTAACCCATTTTAGTAACAAGTAACCCAAAAGTTATCAGAGGCCATAATGCAACTTCGGGCATCATTTGGCTTTATTTTACTGCAGTCCTTTCAAGGCATTCAAAGCCCCAAAGGGAAGCCGTGTTTTTGAAATAAATTAACATATATTTGGTTGAAAGGATATCCATTTCTTTTCTAAAGCTTTTATCTAGTTTAATGAAACAAACAACGCAGAAGAAAATGCAGAACGTGACGTTCAAAATGGGTTTTCTTTCATTACGCTCGTTTTAAGGCACCTAAGGCCTAAATATAATCATGTTCAAAATGTGAAACATAACACATTTATTAAAAGACTTTTGTTTTGGATGGCTTCTTTGAAAGAAGACAAACGAATTAATGTTCGAAAACAAAAAGAAACATTCGAAAGCACCGTCAATATTGGATATGTTTCTTCTAAATATGTGGATGCCTCATACGTGCATGCATGTATGCCATGCGCACACACACACACACACACACACACACACCACACACAAAACACACACACACACACACACACACACATCAGTTCTATAAATAATTACTGATCACTGAGAAAAAAACAACCGCTATCAACTTCTAATGAAGTGGGTATAAACTGATCACAGTAGGCAAAATTTGAGCTACTGGCCCAACTTAGTCCATCAGGGGAGTTCATCTTATCCATTTTAACCAGGGTCATTAAAAATCCTCTACCATGACAGCACATCAAAATATTACTCTGTTTTTTTCAAGGCGTTTATAATTATTTAGAATTCGTTGAAACAAAAGCAATAAATTTCCTATTATTTTTAAGGCATGTCTTTGTTTTAACAGAACTAGAGGTAAAGAATTAGTACAAAATGTTTCAAATGTTTACTGTTGGTATCCTTTCCCGCGACAGGCCAGGTTTTCTAGCAGGGGAAGTTATGCATCTGACAATGTAGAACACAAAAGATCTGAACTTATCTCGTCATAGTTTTCTCAAATAAGCACCAGCCCAATTTAATCTACTCGCCCCGCATTAACCAATCTTCCCTTACAGGGTAACAAACGAAAGTAACTAACCTTTCAAGTAGGTCCCACATTTCTGGACAAGACACATTACTTCTAACTGAAGGCTAAAAACATTTTTCATTGGAAATTGTTTATTGCACCCTAGTTGGTTGTACTTTTTTTTTTACGAGGGTCCATTCTGCTTACTTATAAAAAGTGAGTAAGCTCCTGCATTGATCATTTTTACTTACTCTTCATAGAAAGGAAAACTGTGTAGGCCCTTTTAAATGAGTCCAAAATTTAGCCCTTTGTGAATTATCATCATCATCATCATCATCATCACCCATCACAAATAACAAGATGCTTTGCGATCGTGTTTTTATGATTCAGCCAGCACACACACACGCACGCATGCACGCACGCACGCACGCACGCACGCACACACACACACACCCCACACACACACACACACACACACACACCCCACACACACACACACACACACACACACACCCACACAACACACACACACTGCCGACAAAGCTGGATCTTGAACCTCTAAGTCTTGCGGTAGAAGACCAAAACCGAAATTTTCAAAAGATGAAGTTCCTTTTGACCAAGATGAAAGACATTTTTTCTTTTTGTGAGCCGCGAAGTTAAAAAGTAAAAAGGTCACATAGTCCAATAAGGTCAAAGCGATTAAATAGCTAATGACAAAATTTATCAAATATCATTGTCAAAATTTATTTCTCTTGTTCGTCGTACACTATTTAGGCCTATTAATAATGAGCAGTCCAAAAGCTGCAACTTGTAATAAGCATACTATAATGCCATGGAACTACTACATAATCATTTTTTTTTTTTTTTTGTTTCTTCTTTAAAATAAGATTCAAATCAGAAATTCGGAGATTTTTGAGGTAGAAGGAAAAGGAGTTTAAGAGTTGGGTAGCATGTATAAATTTAGGATATCCTTAATATAAGAATGCGGCTATTATACGTTTTTGTGTCTCTCGTTTTCTTCCCATACAAACCATATGTCTTCCCATCATTATCCGTATTGACATTCACATAGCCCTGTTACCCTAGTATGTAATATTATGGGATAATTATATGATTTGTTCCCTCGGCTTGACCCCCCTCTGCCCCACCCCATCTCTGACCTATCTTCTTCTTCTTCTTCCTAAAATACTGGTTCACTCAAAAACGAGTAGGTCACCAGCGCGCTATTAAAAAATAAAATAAAATAACATAAAACCTACTTCAAGGGGTTTTGTGTCCCTCCTGTATCTCTGACCTATCATACCTCCTTCAACGGTATGTGTCCCTCCCGTACTGTAAGGGAGTGCATGAGTGAGGAAATGTATGTGTGTGTGTTTGTGTGCGTGTGTGCCCAGGCATGCGTATGTACATTCGTGTGTGCGTCTCTCTCTCTCTCTCTTCTCTCTCTCTCTCTCTCTCTCTCTCTCTCTCACACACACACACACACACACACACACACACACACACACACACACACACACACACACACCACTGGAACACGTAAACGCGCATGCGCGGGAATACACCAACGAACTCAAACACGCATAAACATATCTGCAAAGACATGTTGCGTTTAAATTGCAGGGTTGTGGGGAGAAGTCTTAAGGTTCATTCAATTGTCTAGGGGAAAGAGTATCGTCCCACGAGAAAATGTTTAGAGTGGGCGGGTATGTAAAGTGATAGCTGGGGTATCCTAGAGAGGAAGACAGAGAGAGAGAGAGAGAGAGAGAGAGAGAGAGAGAGAGAGAGAGAAAGAGGGAGGGATAGAGAGAGAGAAAAAGAGAGAGGGGGGGGAGGGAGAGAGAGACAGAGAATGAAAGAGAGAGAAGGAGGGAGGGGGAGGAAGGGAGAGAGAGAATGAAGAGAGAGAGAGAGAGAGAGAGAGAGAGAGAGAGAGAGAAAGGAGGGAGGGAGAGAGAGATTGCGTGATTATGGACAAATGAATCACAACTATATTTGAGCATGAATGCAGTTTTTCAGGCCCAAAACACACACACACACACACACACACACACACACACACACACACACACACACACACACACACTGTCACGCTCTCTCCACATACACGCACACTTGCTTGCACTTCCAGAGAGAGAGAGAGAGAGAGAGAGAGAGAGAGAGAGAGAGAGAGAGAGACAAAGAGGGGGGGGGGAGGGGGCGGGAAAGGCAGAGACCAACGACAGTTTTTACGGACAAGTGAAACTAAAGAGAGTAAATCAGATAGAGGGAGGGCGATACATAGAGAGAATGAGCGAGAAAAATAAATAGACAGAAAGATAGACCGACAGTCAAGCAGACACAAATAAAATATAGACAGAAAGACAATGGAGCAACTGATACGTAAAACCATGAAAAGGGAGGTGGGGGCAGAGTTGGGGCAGAGACCGAACAAAGTCTTTGACTCGTATTTTTACGAAAAATACTGCTCAGAGCGACAACTTTTCTAAAGGCAGGAATTTTTTTACATGAAAAACTGTCGCTGCGACATGATTTTTATTTTTAGGCAGCGACACGATTTTATGGACTTTCTCGTGAAATCCTGTCGCGCTACCAATTTTCATGAAAATTTTGTCGCTCAGCGATAATTTTTCATGAACCAAACTGCAGATTGCCCGGAAATACTGTCGCTGCGACACGATTTATGAGCGACAGATTATATACGACACCGGCCCTCCACCTCAAAGGGCTCCAAACACAACGACTGGAAAAGTGATACAGAACATCGCCCAGTACGACTGAAGCAAAGCTGTGGGACCGGGGGGGGTCTCGGCGGCGGACTGCCATGCTGACTTTGCCTTAGAACCGGATTTAGATCTAGCATGGTCGGAACGCGAAAAAAAAAAAAAAAAAAAAAAGAAAAAAAAATCCGCGTTTCAGAGTCCATGTCAGTTTCACATGCATGTAATCACAGGGAGATAGAGAGACTATAGATCCTTCCAGAGCACAGAGGAGCCGGAGCCGGATTTTGTGTTTCAGTCTTCCTGTCACTCATGGAAAATTGGCTTTCTGTGGGCAGCGCCCTTTTCCTGGCTGCCCTTGGAAGATTCGTGGGGTTGATCCTACCACTGAATTTGTTAACACGATAGATCCAATCATGGTGAGTCAGCAGTCTCCTGGCATGGGTAGCTATGTTTAGTGTTGATGGTGGGGTTGTGGCTTGCCATCATCGATTTCTCAGAAAATGACTAGATGCATGTTTCAAAACGAGTGACTGAGGGCGGGAAAAAGAAGCAAAATTTAGCCATTTTCATTCTGCGCCCAATATGAAAAAATGGTTTTCTCGTTCTTTCCCTCTTCACTTTCCTAAATGTTCTTTGTTTTCGCCTGAAGAAGACCCAAGAGGTCGAAATGCATTGTGTTTTGTCCTGTACTTTCGTTGTCTGTGTCCTTGGCGAAACTAACACCCCTCTTTCTGAATTTGACCAGATGCATGCCGTACTGAGTTCACGTCCAGTCTTTTCACCAGCTTCGCGAGTTTTTGAACATTGCCTGCTAAGCCATCGAGTCGTCTGCAGAGCGCAGGCAGGTCCATGTTGATTGATTCCCGACATCTAGTCTTGACTCGTTGACATGATCTTCCCTGACATCAGTCGTCAGTGACTGATGTTCTCCAGCGAAAAGGGAGCCGTGACAATTATAGTCCAACTGCTTATGTGGTGTTGCTTCATTTTTGCTCCGTGTCCCAAATGTCTTCATTACGGCTCATGGCATCCCCTACGTGACTCTGATCAACGCCTTTTTTCCAGTCAATGAAGACTGGCTAACTCCCTTTGCTGCTGGAGTTTTTTCTTTCTTTCTTCATTTTTGTTTTTTTGGGCAAAGCCAGAGTACACAAGTTAAAGATCTGTTCGACTGTATAATCTGCCTTTGCAAAAATCCTGCCTGTAAGTTCTTCACAATGGGATCAATTTGTGGCTGTTATCTCCCAAGAATGATTTTTAGGATCACGGCTTCATTTGCGGGCATGGCTTATCAAACTGTTTTGGGGACGGTTTAAGATTTCCTATTTGGGAAGGATGTAATTAGTGATTGAGTCAACGGGGCGAGCCACTCGTCAGTGTGCCAGATATCAGCGTTTGAGATGGGAGTTAGGGTAACGCTACTGCTTTTCCGCTATTTCAAGAGTTCTGCAGGATGTTGTTAATGCCTGCACCTTGCCAACTACATCCACTTCACTGCTGCCACAACTTTTTCACGGAAAAACGTCTTCAGCTGAAACACGGAAACACTGAAACACAACATGCAAGTAACGCTTGTTTCAATGAAAAAAAGGAACAGAGTTTCGACAAACGTCTCCTTCGTTATTCTTAACCACATACATCAGTAAATACACAAGACAATACCCTCAGATGGCAGAGGGCATGTAAATCACAATGCATGAAGACAGAATAGTGCGGACATTCAGAACACAGACAATGCATGAAGTCAGGAATAGTGCGGACATTCAGAACACAGGACAATGCATGAAGTCAGGAATAGTGCGGACATTCAGAACACAGGACAATGCATGAAGTCAGGAATAGTGCGGACATTCAGAACACAGGACAATGCATGAAGTCAGGAATAGTGCGGACATTCAAACACAGGACAATGCATGAAGTCAGGATAGTGCGGACATCAGAACACAGGACAATGCATGAAGTCAGGAATAGTGCGGACATTCAGAACACAGGACAATGCATGAAGTCAGGAATAGTGCGGACATTCAGAACACAGACAATGCATGAAGTCAGGAATAGTGCGGACATTCAGAACACAGGACAATGCATGAAGTCAGGAATAGTGCGGACATTCAGAACACAGGACAATGCATGAAGTCAGGAATAGTGCGGACAGGTTCAAACACAGGACATTGCATGAAAGTCAGGAATAGTGCGACATTCCAACACAGACAATGCATGAATACAGGAATAGTGCGGACATTCGAACACAGATACTGCATGAAGTCGAATTAGTGCGACATTCAAACACAGGACAAGGAGGAGATAGGGAGAAGAGAAGGTGGAGGAAAGGGAGCTGGAGTTAACCGAAAAAAGTGTGTAGCTCAAATGTGTTGTTGTGGGGGGGGGTTTTGTTGTTTTTGTTCGTCATTTGTCTTCACACTAAAGTGATTGCAGACGAAGTGTGAATATTATTGTAATAGTGTGAGACGAACAATGGTCCGTTGGACAAAGTTTTTTGGGAGGCGAATCCCGTTTGCTGTACACAGTCAGACAGCTACCAGCAGCGCAGCGTAAGAGATAACACTTCGAAAATAGCGGCCAAATTTTGCTACGTGCCCACCTCGTTTTGACATCGCCTGCAGACCTCGCCAAGCAGGCAGCGTGATTTTGCGTGACCGCAGCCCAGGCGGGCAAGCAACTGCCAGCAGCTTTCTCTGCATGCTTTGGATCCGTCTCAAGCGGGTGGTGTCATGCCCCTTTTCCTAGAAACTATGGGTGTAATGAACGTCCAGCAAGAATTTTCGGGCTAAAATCGAACTGAACGCTTTCAAAAAAGCGAAGATTGGGCGGGGGAAAGGGTGCTTGGACGGGGGCTTCGACCAACACACATCGTGGATCAACTGACGGAATGTAATAATAGCAAGGTGGGATCGTCTCCTTCCCGGGCCTCAGGCATGGCGGCGAAAGTTTGTTTGCGTGGCTATCATCGAATTTCACGATCCATGTGAATGAAGCTTTCACTTCTGCTTACAGAAGAAGGGTAAACTTCTGAACGTCCCCTTTCGATCCTTGTTTATCTTTTTAAATTCTTTGTTATTTATTTTCTTCCCGCAGATACCCAGAACCTTTCCGCTGTCCCCCCTGCAACCTCTAGTTTGCATGCGGCGGAAGCTGTTCAGGATTAAGGGGGGGGGGGGGGTGGGGGGGGGGGGGGGGGGGGGGGGGGGGGGGGGGGGGGGGGGGGGGGGGGGGGGGGGGGGGGGGGGGGGGGGGGGGGCGGGGCAATGGATTATTTCAAATTATTGACTCCGACACTCACAATAATGGGCAATGTTCGATAAAACAAAAAAATCCAGCATGCAATATTTCAGTTCATACACACACACACACACCACACACCACACACACATCACACACACACACACTTGAAATAACACTTTGTATAGCTGCCATTAAAAACGTTGCAGCAACTGGAGACCGAGAGAGAGCGAGAGAAAGAGAGAGAGGGGGGGGGGGGGAAACAACTGTCAACTTGTCGGACTAAAACGGTAATAACATAACCTCTCTCCATATTCACTGGACAATAGCACCGGTAAAATGCAGTTACTAAGTCAAGATTGTCACAGTCTGTACATTAGCAGGTGACACCAACAGCTGGAGGTTACACCTTTACACATTGAATTCCTGAAGTACTTTGACCTCGTCGTTTCTGCAAACTAACTCGGAAGAGATTTCAGCGAGATGTAGCTGACAACCTGTCTTGAACACCTGCATAATGACACAGTTTGTTTAGGCGCTTCCGTGTCATTGTCTTCGGGGTATGTTTTAACCCTTCAAGGCAGAAAACTGCGTCAGCGTTGCAGCTGTAACTGAATGGTCAAGACAGCCTGATAAAGTTTGTCTACTCTCTCAACTTCTTTTAACAGTGTCAGAAGTTGTCAGTTCCTTCTGCAGTGCCTCAAAGATGGACGTCTTGTTTCCCCAGAGCAATGGAAGATGCCAACCTGTGTTTTGAGTCTGTCCAGGTCAATGTCACGCAGCACATGTTCTTTCTCTTGAAGGAATTTCTGATCCGTTCCTGCAGCTCCGTCACCCAAGAGACTTTTCAAATTCCTGCAACTTAAGGCTTGTTGGTCCACATCTGCGCTTTATATGCTCTTGGGACATTCCGAAGCCGTATATACTGCTGTCTGTAATAAGCAAAGGTCAAGTAGCTGTGACCCTGAGAGCCCCTCATCAAGTCTCCGTGGAGCCTGTCCCTGTCTCGTATACCCACTTTTGCACCTGTTGAACTCGGCAAAAACGTCTGGAAACTTTTATCCTGCCAGACGGCAAAACAGTTCTCAGACAGAGGTTTTGCAGCGTTTGTTACATCCACATCGACGTTGTTTCTTTGAACAGCAGTCGCCAGCTCATCATCCACAGCCAAGACATCCCGTGAAAGTGAGAGCCCAAACAGGTGAGACTGCTGCTATGTGCAAGAAGGCCGCTGCCCTCCTGGCACTACTCATCATGTCCAGGTGAACTAGTTTTCAAGTGCAATCTTGCAAAGGCTCATAGTTCTCAATGAGATTCAAAAGCTTTTATTCGACAGTCCACCTGTTGACACAGTGGTTAATGGACGGCTCACGAAGTTGATGTTTCATGTTGGACGTTTCAAAAGGATCTGTCGTTTTGGTGATAATTTGATCAAATTGAATCCTCTGTGTCAACGTCAAGGCATCTCTTATTACTTTGACCGTCTGAAAGCTCTTGTAAACAGAGGGAAAATTGACTGAGTGTGCCCAAACAGTTACGACACAGCTGACGGGACCTCATCTGAACCGTTTGCAACTCCTGAAACTGACTACTGTAATTACTGCCCCGTCGTAGCCTAACCCCTACACTTCTGAACTGCAAGTCCACCTGATCAACAATTCCTTTAACGCATTAAAATTGTCTCAGCACAGTATTGTCAACATTCACAGTCCCACAGGCTCCTCTATACGTCAAACTGCCTAGTTTATGCAAAATTACAACCTGCTCCCTGTTTGCAACAGTCACGTTTCGTCAGCTATTAATCGAAAACCAATTCGCTTCTCTGATTTCAGGTACAACAGATCGCAAGACGTTATGTGCCATAATTTCCGAGGATCTCGTTGACAATATCAAATGTGACAATAGATTTTGAACCTGTGTTAGTTTTTTCATGAGCAGCCCTCGCCAAAGCAGAACTTGACAGTCTGTTTAAGGTTGCCTTCCTGCTCGTCATGTCCCACGGAGAGGCAGACCCTGACTCAGAAACTGAAGGCTCTTAGTTCGGTTCACCAGTTTTTGTTCTTTTTTCATGCTGACACGTCACTGTAGCATACAAGACATTGTAGACTGCCTACCCCCCCCAGTTTCGTATACCGCTGCGCCAAGTGAAAATGATTGGGGACGAGGTGAACTTTTTCCAGTGCTTTCTCCATTTGTCAAAACCGCTCCATCAAACGCTGCATCAGTTTGTGCAGCCTGATGATTAGCCCCCATGCAGAAGAAACAACATACCTTGTTGTCTTTGTGCATAGGTGAAGGCCAAGGTAATTGCTGGAACCCCTCTTTTGAAAGAGCGTGCTTCCGAACTTACCCTGGTCAGTTAGATGACTGTCGCTCGTCGGATTGTGGACTGCGTCCTTGCAGTACACAGTAACTGACATTTGGTTTCCTTACAGTAAGCAGTCGGTCAAATGTCCATCACGCGTAGACTGCGCAGTCGGCTGGCGTCCGTCACGAGAGACCTGTAATGATTATGCAGCCTGCTGTAGGAATAAAAAACACTTTCTTTCCTCCTTTTCTTCATCATTTGATCTGTCCTTTTGATAAGTGTTAGCTCACAAAATGTTCCTCGCCTATTTGCCCTATAAGGACAGTGGAAGATATTTCAATGTCTCCCGCCAAATCTTATCATCAGTAGCCTATCCAGAGCTCTCTTGCTGACTTGTTACTTACGATGTGTATGTCCCTACCAATCATATCCCATAGCCTTGCACGACAATAGCATCAGCATATATCCATTCTTGGCAATTTTTGGTCAGGTACTGGTCAGTAATGTTGACCCTAATGTCAGCAGCAGAGAGGTTCCCGAGAAATGTGTTGACATCTATCCTGAGCGGTTTTGAACAGAATAGGTACAAGTATGGCGAAAGGTGATGCCACCATCAAACATCCACTCTCTCTCTATCTCTCTCTAATCTCTCTCTCTCCTCTCTCATCTCTCTCTCTCTCTTCTCTCGCCTCTGATTGTTTTTTGGAAGTGCTCAATATAGGGGGGGGGGGCGGTATGTTTTTTCTGGAGGGGGCAGCCCCCCCCCGCCCCTTCCCCCACCCCCCCCCCCCCCCCCCCCCGCCGCTTCCGCCGCCTGTGATTTGAGGAATAGGAAATCTAACCGACAACTACCCTCCCCACCCCACCCCCCAGGCCCTTCCAACATCACCCCTCCCTCTCTTCTTTCCCCCCTCCATTTTTCTCCCAGTCTCTGTTTTCATGTCCTTTATTACAACCCACTCTACCGCCTCCTCCCCCCTCCCCTTCCCCTCCCGTTCCTCCCCTGGCATTGCACCTATTATTTGTTGAATTGCAAGAATTGTAAGTTATAAAACATTGCTGCCTGGCCGATTTACGTCCTTTGTGTGTTGAGTTTGTGTGTGTTGTGTGTTGTGTGTGTGGGTGTGTGTGTGTGAGTGTTGATCATTAGCGGATCAATGGAGCACCTAAGACGTGATTTTCTTTGTTCTTCTTTTTTTTTTTTCTGTTGCCCCCCAAGGCCAAAATCCCCTCTTCATATTTTCTGTGATTCACACTGTCCCCTTTCATCCTGCCAAAAAAAGCGGAAAAAAACAAAAACAATTTCCACGACTAGGATTTTCCCTTTTGTTTTCTTCATTTCTTTCAACCATCCTTACACACCACGCATTACAAACGACACATTTTTGCTGACTTTAGTTTTTGGGCGTTGATACAAAGGTCTGGGTTTATTAGTGTTCAAATGTTTGTGTACTGGCACTCTCACCTCTGACAATGTGCTGCTTGTTCAAAGAAAACAACATAGAGTAAACCAAAAGACTTACGTATTTTCTTTCATTTCATTTTCCCAAAGACGAGAGAGATGGAGAATCTGTTATCTACTAACTTCATTTTTAGGTTGCACACACACACAACACACACCACACACACACACACACACACACACTCACACACACAGTCTCTCTCTCTCCCTCTCCCCTCCCCCCCCCTCCCTCCCCTCTCAAATATTTAACAATGGTACATGAGGTATTTACGTCCTGATTCAAAACACACACGCAAAAGTTAAAAAAAAGTAATTCAAAAGGAAAACACTGGTTTCTGATATTATCAGGATGAAACAGTCTGAGAAGTTTTGGATAGCGGGTTTTAATGGTCGTAAACCACTGACTGAAATATACCCGAGTTAATAGAGTAACAAAACTAAACACAAGTTCTTTCATTAACGATTTTGTTAATTTCAGAAACTTCTGAAACAGAATTCCTCCTCTTCCTGACGATAAAAAAAAATATAGACATCTCTACAAGTAGAATGTACCTATGAAAACAACTCTTCCATACTGACATCATCGCAAGAGCAAGTTTATCATCGCTGTAGCTGCACGGAAGATTTCTGGCCGTACCCCTTTTGTGTGTCTACGCACGCATAAAATCAGACATCCGTGTTAAATGATCTTGTAACGCATTACAGCTTCGGTATTCTGTAAAAAAGCAACAAAAAGCAAAACAAAACAAAACACAACAAAACAAACAAAAAACCGCCCCTGGCACGCTCCCAAGCATCAGAGAGGAATGGGTATCTACCCAGCATTGCCCATGCACTCACGCCATGCCGAGATGTTTGTGGACCAACACCACACTCATGTGTTCCCCATCCGGCCCTTCTACAAGCACAGGGTCCGACAGTGAAAACTCTTGGATTATGTGCGGTGGGACGGCAGTCTGTACAGGTGTGCTGGCGTATACACCCACCCCCCCCCCCCCCTTCCCACTTTCCATGTACTGGGTCATGCAATTGCGACGATGAAATACTCGCCGAGTGAAATGTTGAAACCCGCATCCAGTCCTGTGGACGCTGGATAAACTTGCACTAGAAATTTACCCCCCACCCCCAACCCCCCACCATTTCCACCGCCTCTCTCTCTCTCTCTCTTCTCTCTCTCTGTCTCTATCTCTCTCTCTCTTCTCAGTCCTCTCTCACTCTCTCTCTCTCTCTCTCTCTCTCACTCCAACCCCGTCTCTCTCATTGTTTCTCCTCCCTCCATCTCTCTCTTGTCTCTCTGCCCTCACTCCCTCCATCCCACTTCTCCCTCCTTTGTCTCCTCCCTCCCTCCCCGCATCCACTCTTCTCTCTCCTCCTCTCCAGCCCTGCCCATCCGATTTTTGTTAGGCTATCAGGGCAGTTTTGTTTAATCATAATCCAGTTACCACTCAACCAGCTGCGTCTCGCTTTGAATCTGATGTCTCCTGACCGCAACCCCGGGGTTTGTGTTGTGTGCTCCGGAAGCAGCCGAGATGACCGACAGACCGGTGGAACCCTGCCGGACAGAGGATGTGGTCAAATCCCGGCACCCGCGGACCAGGGCTGTCTGCGCCGACCCGCGGTCCCGGACCTCTTCGTGCCGGAACCTGCAGCGACGTCACCGGTTCCTGCCCTGTCCCGGCCCGCCTGTCGTCACTGCCCCGCCACTGCCGCCAAGTTGACCTCCCGCGGGGGTTCGGAGGAAGGGGCTGCAGGGAATGCTCAAGTGGAGTGTCTGCCCAATAAACGTTCTGTGCCGAGGACGTGAGCCCGAGACGTGAACTCCACGGTCCGGTGCCAGACAGTGACGTGGTCAACGTCAACCATGACGACACACACATACCGCATGTGAATTCCCCACTCCTACTGATAGGACCACAGCTACCTTACTTTCTTCCCCCCCCCCCCCCCCAAGACCCAGTCCCAGCTTAAATTTTGGAAAAAAATAAAATCGTCGTGTCGGTCTGCCTCAGCATTCATCCACAAATCACCTCCAGTTGTGTGGAGGTTTTAGTGCATTCCAAGACCCCGTAGAAACATTTGGGACACACGCTTTTTCGTTCATTGGCCCTGAATCATCGAACTCGCTGCTTAAAAAATATCTCTACGTCAAATCATAAAGCACATTTAAGAATTTCAGAATGTGCTGTGTTCGTTACTTTCTCAACCTTCAGTAAAACATATGCCAAATACAACTCATAACATTCAAGTAACAACTGTTCTGGTCGTTCCTCAGTTTCAATACACATTCATGTACTACTTGTTCTGGCCGTGTCATCAGTTTCGACTGTAGGTTTTTCACTCGTCTTTGTAGCGCATTTTGAATTTTGTTATTTCTGATTTGTACTGAGGTTTTTTTTTTCTACTCACAAATGTTGTGTGTGATGTTTTATTTTTATAATATACCGATTTTAGTTTTGCTTATCTTATCTACATTTTAAAAGTAACACAATGGTATGTTTTTGCTCCCATAAGGAAACCTAACACAATAACTTTTATTCAAACGGCACACCTTTTTAAACTTGAAAAAGTCAGACAAATACATAGACGAAAAATCTAATAGGGGGAAAAACAAACGCAGGCCCCACCAACTGATCTGTCCTGGCAATGATTCGACATGAGGGAGGGGAGAGGGAGTTTGAAGATGGAAAACTGGGAAAATGAAAATTAAAAAATAAAAACATAAAATAAGTTTCAGATATGAAAACTCTTCATAGCTGCATAAGGGAACCAACGCTATCACCTTTGAAGGCAGATAATTTGTATTGGCCTGCTCCGAGCCGTTCGCTACGCTGGATCGGGACTCATCAGGAGACACAGCTGGGTTTTTGTGTCTGCGGCTCCCGGCGTCAAATAAGACACACACCGTCCATAATTCTTG
Organism: Conus ventricosus; assembly: GCA_018398815.1. NCBI lineage: Eukaryota > Metazoa > Mollusca > Gastropoda > Neogastropoda > Conidae > Conus > Conus ventricosus. Next base: position 5,187,127 of record CM031608.1, read on the forward strand.
AGTTCATCACACCAGGGGTGCAAAAAGAATCCAATAGCAACCCCCAAGCAGTCCACGAAGAGTAGTAAATGCAACCAAACGAAAGTGTTGGAGGAAAAAAAGTTGCTGTAAAAAACTAAAGACATTAGCAAATAAATAAAATGTAGGGACGTCTTTGAAGCCTACCTGAGATTCCACCCAAGATGCAAGGATATCTTCAAACTCCCCTCTCCCCAAGTCCAAATCTTGCCAGACAGTCCATTTGTTGCCCTGCGCTGTTTTTTCCCCCACTAGTGGATTGTTCACTATTGTATTTGTCTGGACTTTATTCAATTAAAAGGCTGTGCCAGTCCTTGAATAAAAGTTTACTCTGTGTTTAGGTTTCCTTATGGGACAAAACATACCCCACTTGTTTTACTGTTTATCGTTTACTGTTCCCTACCGCATTTCATTCCGATATCTACATTGATTGATTTTCATTGTTTTCAGGTTTGTCAAGGAAGTGCGCTGGCGGGGCTCGTGCGTGTGTGTGTATGTTGTGGTGCGTGTGTTTGTGCGTGTGTGTTTGTGTGTGTGCGCGCGCGCGAGTGCGTGTGTATGTTGTTCTATAATTTACCTCTTTAACTCTTCATAACATTTACTACTTGTCTCACTTCTAATGTAAATTGCGGTGAGACTGCTTGATGCATCCCGTCCCTCGCGCTATTCTACATCATCTATCATCACATCATCATCATCATCATCAATCACATCAACACTGGCATCGTCATCATGAATATCATACATAATCATGATCATTATCCTCATATCATCATTACAAGCCTTCTTCTACTGCTGCTGCTAGTAAGCATTAACTCATCAGCATCAATAGCAACATTACTGCTTTCTACTACTGCTGCGGCTATTACCTTAACATCATCCATCATCAATACCATCATTACTACTATACTACACTGTGCTGCTATTATTATTACTATTAATTATTATCATCACATTATCAGCAACATCACATCATTATTATCATCAACATCTCAATATTATTACTTTTTTTTTTAATTGCGATTTTAACTATGGCTATACTGTGAAGGAAGCGGCATTGCTACTGGCGAATAAGGCAACGCCATAGCCGTACTCTGTCTCCCCCGTGTCCATGAGGCAGTTATGACACTCGTTTGTCTCGCTCCCTGGTTACATGAAAGACAACGACAATGTAGCAATGCTGACACTGCATAGGCAGTTATGACGACTCGTTGTCTTTTCTCCCTGTGACCTGAAAGACAACGACAATGCAGCTTTGTGTCTGACCTGTCATGAGCAGTAAAGACGACTCGTTGACTCTCTCCTCCCTGTGACGTGTAAGACAGCGAACAAGCAACGCTGCTGCCTGCGCAGTCACATGGTTTTTTCAAAAAACCGCTGTTGTACGAGAATGCACACTGCTAACTGCTAACGGGCCACGCCATGATCACCGTTTTGACTGTGACCGTCCAATCCGGTTGTACAGCGCAAAGAACAGTTACAGCACGCGTACAGCAAGAGATTCACACCGGCTGCTGTTAACACAAGGGATGAACTGTACTAAATCTGCCCCTGACAACAGAGAGAGGGAGAGACAGAGAGGGAGGAGAGAGGGAGAGAGGGATGGTGGTGTGTTGTGTGTGCGTGTGCGTGTGCGTGGGTGTGTGTGGTGTGTTAAGGAGAGAAGAGAGAGAGAGAGAGAGAGAGAGAGAGATATTGCTCATAGCCCAGCCGACTGCCCAACGGCCATAATCATCAAGCTGTAATCGCGATAGAAGTCTCCAAGTCAATATAACATAAAGGAAAAAACAAAATCATCCACATAATACATTGAAACATCACAACGAACTGTACTGCAATCATGAACACCGAAACAGCCAGGGAAATAGTGACCAATCCTGCACCATCCATCACAAAAAATCCACTTCGTCATTGTTTGTTGACTTTACTGTCTGTGCGACAATGTCGTTGTATACATAGTACATCACCGGTCTCATCGGCTGTATTGCTTACATCTTTTATATTATGGCTTCCGTGATTAACCAATGAGACACTATCGGCGGTTTTGTGTGTGTGTGTGTGTTTTTTTAAATTTCCACACCCTCATTCCGGCTCCCCCGCCCCTGAAAACACACACACACGCACGCACGCACGCACGCTCGCTCACACACACACACACACACACACACACACACACACACACACACACACACACACACACACCATCCGAATGGGACGCTAGACAGAGTGGTCTGACAAGAGTAAAACGCATCTTGATAATTATCTTGGTAAGCACCGCTCGCGGAGGAGGACGGGGAGGGGGGGAGGGGGGGGGAGGTCGCGTAATAGAACATAGACTTCAGTGTATGTACAGAACAGACTGAGACAAGCGGCGCCGACAGTGTAAACAGCCTGAACTCTATATATCAATTCCTTTCCGTTCAAAAAGACAGTTCCTCTTCAAGCAGCGCCGACAGTTTAAACAGCCTGAACTCTATATATCAATTCCTTTCCGTTCAAAAAGACAGTTCCTCTTCAAGCAGCGCCGACAGTGTAAACAGCCTGAACTCTATATATCAATTCCTTTCCGTTCAAAAAGACAGTTCCTCTTCAAGCAGCGCCGACAGTGTAAACAGCCTGAACTCTATATATCAATTCCTTTCCGTTCAAAAGACAGTTCCTCTTCAAGCAGCGCCGACAGTTTAAACAGCCTGAACTCTATACATCAATTCCTTTCCGTTCAAAAAGACAGTTCCTCTTCAAGCAGCGCCGACAGTTTAAACAGCCTGAACTCTATACATCAATTCCTTTCCGTTCAAAAAGACAGTTCCTCTTCAAGCAGCGCCGACAGTTTAAACAGCCTGAACTCTATACATCAATTCCTTTCCGTTCAAAAAGACAGTTCCTCTTCAAGCAGCGCCGACAGTTTAAACAGCCTGAACTCTATATATCAGTTCTTTTCCGTTCAAAAAGACAGTTCCTCTTCAAGCAGCGCCGACAGTTTAAACAGCCTGAACTCTATATATCAGTTCCTTTCCGTTCAAAAAGACAGTTCCTCTTCAAGCAGCGCCGACAGTTTAAACAGCCTGAACTCTATACATCAATTCCTTTCCGTTCAAAAAGACAGTTCCTCTTCAAGCAGCGCCGACAGTTTAAACAGCCTGAACTCTATACATCAATTCCTTTCCGTTCAAAAAGACAGTTCCTCTTCAAGCAGCGCCGACAGTTTAAACAGCCTGAACTCTATATATCAGTTCTTTTCCGTTCAAAAAGACAGTTCCTCTTCAAGCAGCGCCGACAGTTTAAACAGCCTGAACTCTATATATCAGTTCCTTTCCGTTCAAAAAGACAGTTCCTCTTCAAGCAGCGCCGACAGTTTAAACAGCCTGAACTCTATACATCAATTCCTTTCCGTTCAAAAAGACAGTTCCTCTTCAAGCACGCCGACAGTTTAAACAGCCTGAACTCTATATATCAATTCCTTTCCGTTCAAAAAGACAGTTCCTCTTCCGTACACATTAGATAATAGTATTAGAGCTCAGAATGGATGCCTGTTGTTATTGTCTACTGCCATGGTTTGTTTGCCATGCTTTATACGTGTGTGTGTGTGTGTGTGTGTGTGTGTGTGTGTGTGTGTGTGTGTGTGTGTGTGTGTGTGTGTGTGTGTGTGTGTGTGTGTGTGTGTGTGTGTGTGTGTGCGTGCGCGCGCGCGTGTGTGTGTGCACATGTGCGTATGTTTGTGTGTGTATGTAGGTGGGTGGGTGTGCGCGCGCGCGCGTGCGTGTATGTGTGTGCCGACAGGTCAACTCAAAATGGACAAAGTTATAAGGCAAGTGTGTCCCTGTGATATTCAACAACCCTGACGTGCCTATGTCACCCTCCCTGGGCAGTGGACGAGGGCTGGGGCTTGTGTGTGAAAGGGAAGTACGGAGAACACAGCGCCTCCAGGGTTATACTGAGGACTCGTCCATGTAACAAGGCAGAGGACTGGGACATGAGGACTCGTCCATGTAACAAGACAGAGGACTGGGACATGATCTTTCGTCTAACCACAAGGTAACGCGCACATGTGGGAGTCACACGAGGTTGCTAGAGCTGACCCAGTGGGCAAGCACTGGCCTAACAGTGAAAGCTGCGATTCAGAAACAAAGTTGTGGCAAACAAACCATTACAACAGAATACTCATTCATCATCTTGGTAGATGTCGCCAAGTACTGGCATAAAGATCTGCTGTTAACACACATGGCATACATACAGTCTCAACATTCTGAAACATAGTTTCACTTACAGTTCTTCTGGGTGAACCAAACGAAACTTGTCACAAATATTCTCAGAGTTGGGCAGTATGATCTTTCCCCAATCCGGCTATGCTTTCTGTGTTTCACTGGTGGTGATCAGTCTTCCACCCTTTGGTAGAGCAGGAAAGTGATGACCACTGGTGTCGACTTTGTGTGTACTAAGCTACACATCTGGTCAGTGTTGCCTATTTGATTGACAAGCTGTCAGGGTCACATGACAGCCGATCTTGTCACTACAGACAAGGAAAGGGGGAGGTGACAGTAGGCAGAGGGTTGGGGGGGGGGGGGGCGTGATTATCCCCCACTACCTACAGTGTGAGGCACTGTGTAGAAGATGCGAGAACGCTCTCTCTTTGCTGTTGACCATATTATTTCAGCCTTTACGTGAATTGACAAAACTACTTTGCCTGCACATGTGAGACACGTAAACAAGTTTCTGTCTTCTCCTTGACTATGGCGAAGGAGGAAAGGAGCAGAGAGAGGGGGGAAGGGAGGGGGGTGGGTGGTGGAGATGGGAGAGAGAGGGGTCAGTGGAACGATTGATTGCTGCAATGTCAGATAAGCAAGAGAGAAAAGTTTGGGAGGTGGGGGGGGGGGGGAAGAGGGGAGGGAAGTGAGTGAGTTGCCTGGGTGGGCTAACTTGAAAAGAAAACCCGACAGACATTGGGGAGGGGTAGAGAGATTGAAAGTTGACTTAGTTTAGTAATCTTTAATTGCTATTAATGAGAGAGTGAGAGAGAGAAAAAAAAGGGAGGAGGGGGGAGTAGAAGGAGGAGGGGGGGGGGGGGTGTTGTAGAGGAAACCGTTTCGGCTGGATCTGGTGAAAGAGTAATGAGTGTGAACTTCATAAGGGTTATCGTTAACAATATGGGTAAAAGACCTGTCTAAAAACGCAACCCCTTGAGACAAACACCACCCAGAAATGGTTGGTTTGACCCGCGACTGTGCCAGAGAAAAAAGTCTGAGAGCAAAAGGACATCTAGAGGTCATGACCTGGATGTGGCCCGGCCTCCCTCAGAGTGTCAAGAATCCAGAATGGAAAACACATGCCTGTGAGGAGTTTCTTCTGGAAGACCTGCCGTCCAGCTCTTCCCAGAGTTTCTTCCCTACTCTTCCCTTCCCCTTCCGCTCGCCTCCCCCCCCCCCCCCCCCCCTCACAAGAACTCTATCTCCCTCCTCTCTATCACACACATACACGCACACACACATACGCGTGCGCGCGCGCGCGCACACACACACACACACACACGCGTGCGCGCGCGCGCACACACACGCGCACACACACACGCCTCCCCACACACACTGTTTACATGCGCTCATGACTGGATAATACTCTGTCGTTTGGAAAGTGGTATACGCACGGTACCAGCCCCGGACTTTCAATCTGTTTCAGACGCAAACAAACGGGCACGACGCAGCAATCGTGTATCCTATTATATATATTGACCGCCAACAACTCCAACGGCCGTCATTTTCACTCCAACGGCCGTCATTTTCTTCTCAAAGGGGAACTTCCGCTGAAAGCAAATGACTTGTTCTCCTACGGAATCCACTTCTCCTCATCAGAGCTTCACATCACCCTCCACAGCCGTGAGAATTGCTCATTCACTGTTCCAACTCGCGGCGAGGAGGTCATCCGCTTGGGCAGCGTGACGCAAGTGCGCGTCTCCGGCTCTCTGTCGCTGAGCTACGTTCACATTCTGGAACCCTGTCAACTGGCTGCCATGACGCACGAGGTCACATTCTGGAACCCTGTTCACTGGCTGCCACGACGCACGAGGTCACATTCTGGAACCCTGTTAACTGGCTGCCATGACCCACGAGGTCGAACACATCAGGCCCGCAGGCAGTGTCCCTCTACAAAATGGCGTCACGTCGGACCCTCACTGCGGTGAAATCTAACTGAAGTGAGATTACGGCCAAAACAAACACACAAACAAAACAAAACCCATAACACAACAAACAAACAAAAAGATCTGTGATCGCACGATAAAAGTGCGTGTGTGTGTGTGTGTGTGTGTGTGTGTGTGTGTGTGTGTGTGTGTGTGTGTGTGTGTGTGTGTGTGTGTGTGATGCTCTGGAGGAGGAAAGGAGTTTCAGAGAAGGTGTGATGGATGGGAGAAGAACATAAGAATGAAAAATGATGGCAGGACAGGAAGGGAGAACTGGATGGAATTGAATATAGTATGTCCACCCTACTGTTCAAGATCGCCGAGAGAAAAGTAAAAGGGTAGCAATGGAAATGACGGTGTCATATGTTCGAAGCTATGCAGAATGATGGGTCAGAAGTGTCTGAAAGGAAATAATCGCAGCAGAGAAAAATGAAGAGATTTGGAAAAGACCAAATATAACGTAAGAGAATGGGAAATATGGAACCATGAATAATGAACAACAGTAGACATGGGCGGTAATGGAAGGAAGGGGAGGGGGAGGGGAAACTGAAGGGCCTCGGGTTCAAATCCATGAAATCTTAAAAGAAGACAGCTGCAGTGGAAAAGCGAAAAATAGCCGCTTGACGAAGATGGAAACTCGTGGTGGTGTGTTCAATCCTCTCAGCATGTTCACAACCTGTTTACACCATAAAGGGAGGGTTCTCTGGAGAACATCAAGGAGTGAATTTCAGAAGCAGGGAGTGGAGAGAAAACTGGACTGAAAACGGCAATCATCCTGGTGTGAAAGAATGCAAGAAAGGAACAAAGGAAAGGAATTAGAAACAAATGTTGTGATGAGCGTCAGAAAACCCTACGTGAGTGAGAATCAGGGCAACAGTGGGATATTTCTAAAGAGTTATAAACGATATCCATCTAAATGAATATATTCTGAGGGGATCAGACGAAAACATATCAGGGCTGTAAGCATTTACAAAACAATATCAGTTAATATTGAATCGCCAGTATGAGACTCGAAACAACCATGGATCAATTTTCTATATAAAAAAGGCGAAGACTTCTCAAATTAACGTAATTTAGCTTATATACTTAAGGAACCCTAACCCCAATCTTTCCCATCAATACCCATACCCACCCCACTAAACAGTCAGCTCGTCCCATCAATACCCATAACCCACCCCACTAAACAGTCAGCTTGTCCCATCAATACCCATACCCACCCCACTAAACAGCTCGTCCCATCAATACCAATACCCACCCCACTAAAACAGTCAGCTCGTCCCATCAATACCCATACCCACCCCACTAAACAGTCAGCTCGTTCCATCAATACCCATACCCACCCCACTAAACAGTCAGCTCGTCCCATCAATACCCATACCCACCCCACTAAACAGTCAGCTCGTCCCATCAATACCCATACCCACCCCACCTAAACAGTCAGCTCGTCCCATCAATACCAAAACCCACCCCACTAAACAGTCAGCTCGTCCCATCAATACCCATACCCACCCCACTAAACAGTCAGCTCGTCCCATCAATACCCATACCCACCCCACTAAACGGTCAGCTCGTCCCATCAATACCCATACCCACCCCACTAAACAGTCAGCTCGTCCCATCAATACCCATACCCACCCCACTAAACATCTCGTCCCATCAATACCCATACCCACCCCACCAAACAGCTCGTCCCATCAATACCCATACCCACCCCACTAAACAGCTCGTCCCATCAATACCCATACCCACCCCACTAAACAGCTCGTCCCATCAATACCCATACCCACCCCACTAAACAGCTCGTCCCATCAATACCCATACCCACCCCACTAAACAGCTCGTCCCATAATACCCATACCCACCCCACTAAACAGCTCGTCCCATCAATACCCATACCCACCCCACTAAACAGCTCGTCCCATCAATACCCATACCCACCCCACTAAACAGCTCGTCCCATCAATACCCATACCCACCCCACTAAACAGCTCGTCCCATCAATACCCATACCCACCCCACTCCGATTTACTGACGGTTCACAGGTACATCTGCTCATGATATCGATGTCCATGCTGACAGAACTAAGCCATGTTAAATGCACCGACCACTCTGATCATTTCGCTCAGATTTTTCTTTAAAAACAAAACAAAAAAAACCGAAAAAAACCCTTTGAGATAATTCCAATGCAACAAAGATACATCGAAATATCTAATTAGTGAACAGCACAGCAGAATTGACAAGTGCCTGTTCCAGTGGCTATAAACTCTCACTATCTAGACACCAGATTACAAGAAAGAACTTGCTTTTTAACAAAATTTATCGAAAAAGATGCTCTCCAGACCACAGGAAATTGAACAGACCACAAATACAAACAGGGGTTGGCCACAGTACAGAGAGAAAAACAAAATTAAACCCACATTTCAGAGGAAAGCAAAGTCAAGAGAGTGACACAAAAGAAGACATTACTAGCACCCGATGTCTAGTAGACAGGGGCAACAATTTCCACTGAAAGATCCTCACCTCTCCTCTCCCCTGCATTCGTACGGGGAGAATTACAAAGTAAGTAGAGTGTTCAAAACACAGATAAAGAATGGGCCACAGAGGCAACCACAAAAAAAGGTGGTGAAGAAATGGAGGCCAAAGAAGAAAAAAAAAATTTAAGCGAAAGAAAAAAAGAAATTAATTGCGAGCACAACATCGCAAGAAGATTGGAACACACTTCACACTAAAAGAACCCTACCCCCCCCCCCCCCCTTCCCTTGCCCCAACACCTTTTGACAAGGGGTTTCCACCATACAATGCGAGTTCCAGGGAGAGATATGCTTTAGAATGGCTGACAGGATGACGAAGATGACCGAGGTCAAAAATAAACACTATAAAGAGACGGTCAAGCAAGTTTAGAAAAGCATCCAACAGAAAATCCTTTCAGAAGGACAGTGTTCACATGTTGGCAACATCGGAAAGTTGTTTTCAGGATACTGGGAGAATGTGAGCTAATGCAGGAATGAGTGTCGTGGGACCTCTCTGTCCTCTCCTCCAGGATGTTGTGAACTTCTGTTTCACTCACAGGAAGAAAGGCAGCGGGGAGGGGGGGGGGGGGGGTTCAGTGGGCAGGGGTGGGG
>CM031608.1:5196535-5201535 GCA_018398815.1 Conus ventricosus
TGCTGTCTTCTGTCTGCTGCTGCTGCTGCTTGGTACCTGTCTGCTGCCTTTCTATCTGTCTGCCTGTCGTCGTTCCGTCCGTCTGCCTGACTGTCCGTCCGTCTTTCACTCACTCTTGTCTGTCTCGTCTGCCTGACTACCTTCTGCCTGCCTGCTTTCTATCTATCTGTCTGTCCGTCTTTCCGTCCGTCTGCCTGTCTGTCTCTCTGTTTTACATACGCACATCCACACGCGGGCGCACATGTAACGCCACCAGAGAGAGAGAGAGAGAGAGAGAGAGAGAGAGGAGAGAGAGAGAGAGAGAGAGAGAGAGAGAGAGAGAGAGAGAGAGAGAGAAGACATACACACGCACGTGCCTACATTTACACACCACAGAGAGAGAGAGAGAGAGAGAGAGAGAGAGAGAGATATTTTTTTTATTTTGGATCATTGATGTCAATTCAATCCAGCTGATGTTTTTGGGGTGTTGAACAATGTCAGAAAAAATCGTGAACACGCTGTAAGGATGATAGTTTGCAAGGTGTAAATGTCGACTTTGTTACTGCCCTGTGTTAAATGTCGACTTTGTTACTGCCCTGTGTTAAATGTCGACTTTGTTATTGCCCTGTGTTAAATGTCGACTTTGTTACTGCCCTGTGTTAAATGTCGACTTTGTTACTGCCCTGTGTTAAATGTCGACTTTGTTACTGCCCTGTGTTGTTTGACATTATCGCCGGCGATCTCACACAAAAGACACATAAAGTGGGTTCAATTTAAAGCCAAAGTAATGTACGCCAGAGGGAGAGACAAAAAGAAAGAAAGAAAAAAAAAAGAAAAGAAAAGAAAAGAATAAACAGAAGAGAAAGCCGGACAGAGTGCAGGCCCTTAGACTGGCTGCAAGGATGTCAGAAATGAGAAAAAAGAAAAGAACAGATCAGATTAGGAAAGAAAGAAAGATTAGAACAGAACGAAGAGAAGGAAAGGAAAGGAAAGGAAATGTTGCTTATAGCCCAGCCGACCGCAAGGGGCCATATCAGGGCTGTCGCCACGTTCATTAAAATCAACTCACCTTTCACACATCTCTTTAAAATACATCTTCTAAAAACGTAAGCTTACCAGAAACTTCGTTAAAATCAGAAACGAAGAAACAGGAAACCAAAGAAGGAAGACTGAAAAGGAAAGAAAGAAAAAAACAAAAGCAAAAGAAAGTAGAGTCCGAAAAGACAACGGAAAGAAAGTAATAGCCAGCACAAAGGACGAGGAGGAGAGAAGGGATCTGCGTACAGAGTACAGGATAAACACATCGGTGGACGCAGTAACTCACCTTTTCCACGGGGCCTTTTCCACGCACCCTTCCTCAAACCACAGAGAAGAGAGAGAGAGAGAGGAGAGAGGAGGAGAGAGAGAGAGAGGAGAGAGAGAGAGGGGAGAGAGAGACAGAGAGAGGGAGAGAGAGAGAGGGGGGAGAGAGAGAGAGGAAGAGAGAGAGAGGAGAGAGAGAGGAGGAAGGGAGAGAGAGAGAGAGAGAGAGAAGAGAGAGAGAGAGAGAGAGAGGGAGAGAGGGAGAGGTAGAGAGAGAGAGAGAGAGGGAGAGAGGGAGAGAGACAGAGAGGGAAAGAGAGAGAGAGGGAGAGAGAGAGGAGAGGGAGAGAGAGAGACAGAGAGAGGGGAGAGAGACAGAGAGAGGGAGAGAGAGGGAGAGAGAGAGAGGAAGAGAGAGAGAGAGAGAGGAGAAAGAGAGAGAGAGAGAGAGAGAGAGAGAGAGAGAGAGACAGAGACAGAGACACAGAGAGAGAGAGAGGTCTACAAATCTGTTTGAAAGAAGAGATAGTTTTAGAAATAGATACCATACACACATTCACGCATGCGCGCGCGCACACACATACACACATATACTCACTCACGCGCGCGCGCACACAACACACACACACACACACAACGCGCGCGCGCGCGCGCGTGCACGCACGCACACACACACACACACACACACACACACACACACACACACACACACACACACACACACACACCACCAGACACTAAGAGAGAGAGAGAGAGAGAGAGAGAGAGAGGAGAGAGAGAGAGAGAGGGAGAGAGAGAGAGAGAGAGAGAGAGAGAGAGAGAGGAGAGAGAGAGAGAGAGAGAGAGACTCAAACACAGTATACACAGACGGACACATACAGATTGACACACACACACACACACACACACACACACACACACACACACACACACACACACACACATACACACACACACACACACACACACACACCGCGCGCGCGCGAGGGGGATGGGGGAGTCCGGCACAACTCGACCCTACCGGGCCAAACAGTGGAACAGCCCAGTGAACTCTGATGGCATGATAAGCAGGAAAAGGGTGGGCCCCTGATACCCCCTTCTCACTGATCAACCCTGATAAGACAAACCCCCACCCCCACCCCACCTTCACCTGCACATCCCCCTGTCCCGTCGTCCTCCTCTCTCCCAGCCCCCTCCTCCTCCCCACATACCTCCCCGCCCAACTGAAGGTTCCTCGCATCTACCGCTCCTCCTGTACCCTGTTATATCAACAGTACTAACAACACGTCCTTGGAGGAGATGAAGCACAGTATAGGGAGAAACGTGGAGATGGTGTGTGTGTGTGTGTGTGTGTGTGTGTGCGTGCGTGCGTGCGTGCGTGCGTGCGTGCGTGTGTGCGTGCGTGCGTGTGTGTGCGTGCGTGCGTGCGTGCGTGCGTGCGTGCGTGTGTGCGTGTGTGTGTGTGTGTGTGTGTGTGTGTGTGTGTGTGTGTGAGAGAGAGAGAGAGAGAGAGAGAGAGAGAGAGAGAGAGACAGAGAGACAGAGACAGAGACAGAGGTAGTGAGGACGGGTAAGGATGTGACAGATGAGGATGTGACAGGTGTGTGTGTGGCTGTCCACAGAATCTTCTTGCAAAATTGCAGAAAGTCCAAAATAATGCTGCTCGCCTTGTCTCGAAATCTCCGAAAACCTCTCATGTTCTCCCTTGCTTAAATCTTTGCACTGGCTTCCTGTTGAAAAACGCATCAAGTACAAACTTTCTTTGCTCTGTTACAAGGCATTGGATGGCCTCGCTCCATCTTACTTCTCTAAACTTCTGTCGACCTATACTCCTTCCAGACAGCTTCGCTCTTCCTCTGACACTCGCATTATGCAGATCCCTCGTTTTCGGGCCAGAACACTTGGTGAACGTTCTTTTACTTTTCAGGCTCCTTCCTGCTGGAACAATCTCCCTTCTGCACTCCGAAACTCAAACAGTCTTTCTTCTTTCAAGTCCTCCCTCAAAACAACTCTCTTCAAAACATAATTTTTCTGCTCCTTCGCTGGTGTGTGGGTGTGTGCGTGTGTGTGTGTGTTTGTGTGTGTGTGTGTGCGTGTGTGTGTGTGTGTGTGTGTGGTGTGTGTTTTGTGTGTGTGTGTGGGGGTGTGTGTGTGTGTGTGTGTGTGTTAGGGCTTATTGCTGTAAGCGCTTAGGGCTTTTGTTTCAGATTAAGCGCACTAAATGTTCCTTATTATTATTATTATTATTATGAGGTTTTGAAAGAGAGAAGACAAGACAAGACAAGATAAGACAAGACAAAATTCTTTATTTACGAGGATAATAGACAAGCACTGATGTGCTTTTTTTTTTTTATATCCAGTCCTCGCCTGATTAGGTCAACAATGCAAAATAAGAAAGGCAAGAGAGAGAGAGAGAGAAAAGAGAGAGAGAGAGAGAGAAGAGAGAGAGAGGAGAGAGAGACAGACAGACAGACAGACAGACAGACAGACAGAAAGAGAGAGAGAGAAAGACAAGAGAGAGAGCGAAAAAGAGGTAAGGAAAGACAGGGGAAGAGAGAGGCAAGGGGAGAGGAGAAAGAGAGGGGAGAGAGAGAAGGAGAGAGAGGGGAGAGGAGGGGGGGGCAGAGGGGGGGAGGGGGAGACTGGGGGACGGGATGGGGATGTGATGAAGAGATTTTGAAGAGACAGAAAAGACTGAGAAAAGGGTAAGGTGTGTGTGTGTGTGTGAGTGTGTGTGAGAGGAGTGTGTGTGTGTGTGTGTGTGTGTGTGTGTGTGTGTGTTGTTTTGTGTGTGTGAGTGGGGTGTGTGTGTGTGTGTGTGTTTTGTGTGTGTGTGTGGGGTGTGAGTGTGTGTGTGTGTGTGTGGGGTGTGTGTGTGTGTGTGTGTGTGTGTGTGTGCGTGCGTGCGTGCGTGCGTGCGTGTGTGTGTGTGTGTGTGTGTGTGTGTGTGTGTGTGTGTGTGTGTGTGTGTGTGCTTGTGCTGAGGAAGAATTGATGGGGAAAACAGGGTTTCGGATTTGTTCACCCCGGACCAGCTCCCCCCCCCCCCCCTCCCCTCCCCCCACATCGCGCGGGAGTTTGCATGTTCATCCATACAGATTAAGTATTGTACACTAGTGAACCTCGCCTTGATTCTGTTGACTTAGAACTTTATCTTAGATCTTGGTATCCGTCGGCTTTTTTAATCTACGATCGTTTCCATATTTAATCATGTTAGGTAGGTTTACTCAAGGTCTGACCAGTGCGTTTGGGGCTAATGCGTAGGTCAGACATCTGCTAAGTCGCAGCCATGAAACCCCTCTTCTTTAATTCTCCCACCTCAGTCCATTAATTCATTTATCCATCGGCATTAAATCATGCGTAGTGTGGTCTCGAATCATAGCGGATGTGGTCCCCTAGCGTATATGGACTAGTCCCCACACAGTGACGCCTCCTGACGAAACTGAAACCGAAATTTCCGTATTTAATGTCAGCAACGGACATATAAATGAGCGTTTTCATAAGTCCACTTTTCCTTTAAGTTCTTTCCCCCCCCCCCCCCCCCCCCCCCCTTTATTTTCTTTCTTTCTTTTCTTTTCTTTTTGTTTCTTGTGGCCACTCTGACGGCAATATCCTCACGCCGCCCATTCAGACTCCCCGTGTACAGTGAAACATTGGACTGCCCCGCTCGGCCCAGGCACACGCAGTGAATCCATGGAGAAGGTCAATGTCAAACCGCC
>CM031608.1:5206535-5216535 GCA_018398815.1 Conus ventricosus
GAGAGAGTGAGAGAGAGAGAGTGCGTGTGTGTGTGTGTGTGTGTGTGTGTTGTGTGTGTGTGTGTGTGTGTGTGTGTGTCTTCTTCTTCTTCTTCTTCCTAAAATACTGGTTCACTCAAAAACGAGTAGGTCACCAGCGCGCATGTTAAAAAGTAAAATAAAAATAACATAAAATAGTGCGACTCAGACTGTTGGCCCCTGGAGCAATTTGGCAACAAGGGGTCGCACTCGATATTCAAGAAGTTAAAAGCAATGGCCAAATTCAGGCCCAGGTAACAGTAAAATATCTGGGGAAGTAAAAGTAGAAAATCGTCAATATGCAGATCTCAAAACTGTCGTATCAATTTGTTTTTTAAATGAGATTGCATTTGTGGCAATCTTGATGGCACCGCAGTGAGTTCCACAGCGTACAGAACTGGGATAAAAAGAATGTAAGTGGCTGTCAATATTTGATGCAGGTATGGTATAACATTGACCGCCACTCCTGGTGCACTATTTATTCAATACTAGTTGTTCCATTGGAATATCAATTACTTTAGCTCTGCCTTTGAAGAAGGTGTTAAGTTTGATAAAAGCTCTTCTCTCTTCTAAGGGTTTCCATTCTAATTTCCTCATGTTCTTCCTAGTATTCCCCTTTTCTTGATGTGGTTCCCTGTACGAACCGTGCTGCTCTCTTCTGAATCTTTTCGAGGTTATCAATGTCCTTTAGATGGTAAGGATCCCAAACTGAGCAACCATATTCCAGTACTAGTCTAACCAGTGTTTTGTAGCAGTCGTCTTTAACCTTTTGGGGGCAGTCATTGATATTTCTGTATAAGAAAGCTAAGATGTTATTTGCTTTCTTACATACTAAATTGTAATGTTCTTTCCATTTGAGACGACTATCTATAATCACGCCTAAATATTTTGCAGCATTAGTTTCTTTAAGAATAGTATTATGGATAGAATAATCTGATCTAATTGGTGAGCGTTTGTTACATATACGCAACACTTGGCACTTTTGGGGATGAAATTCCATTTTCCAAGTTCTTTTCCCACTCTTGTAAAGCGTTTAGATCTTCTTGTAGAATGCGTGTATCATTCTTGCTTCTGATTGTTCTATATACTAAGCTGTCATCTGCAAAAAGCCTTATAGTAGTTCCAGGAGAGAGATTTCTACTTATGTCATTTATATAAATTAAGAAAAACAAGGGCCCCAGAACAGTTCCCTGTGGTACACCTGACAAGACTGGTTTACAATGGGATGACGACCCTTCCACAACAAACTTTCTGCGTTCTCCCAACGAGGAATGATCTAGCCCATTTTAGCAAAGAACCGCCAATGCCGATGTGTTCTAATTTAAGCAGCAGGCCCTCATGGTCAACCTTATCAAAGGCTTTAGAAAAGTCTAATAAAAATTGCATCTATTTGCTGTCTGTTGTTAAGACAGTTATTAAAATCATTGAGAGTTGTTATAAGTTGAGTCTCACAACTCCTTCGCTGTCTAAAACCATGCTGGGCGTTATTTAAGAAGTCATATTTGTCAAGATGGTCCATTATGCTACTATATATTATGTGTTCAAGTAGTTTAGCTGATATGGATGTAAGAGATACAGGTATATAGTTCTCTGCTTTTGTTTTGTCACCCTTTTTGAATAAGGGAACAATGCTCGCATCTCGCCACTCATCAGGTATTACTCCCTGGTCCAGTGAAGCTTGGTAAAGTAGTTGGTATACCTCACTCAATTCATTGGCACATAATTTTAAGAGCTTGCAGGAACGCCATCGGGACCAATAGCTTTGTTTTCATTGATGTTGGTCAGTAACTTAAATACTCCTGCTTTGTTACTTTGATGTTTTGCATTTCAGGGAGTTTATCATCATCCTTTAGTCTAACGTTAATTAAAGGTTTGGGATTTGAGAAAACTGAACAAAACTGCTTGTTTAGTAAATTTTGCTTTCCCTTCAGGGTCCTGTATTAGGTTATTCTGGTTGTTTCTCAGGTCTGGAATCCCAATCTTGTCCTGTCTCTTACTCCTTATGTAAGACCATAATTTCTTGTTTTGATGATCACCTTCTGAAATCATCGAATAACATAATTGGAGTGAGCAAGCCTACATTCTCTCTGACACCTTCTCTTAATATGTTTATACCTAACCAGTAATCTTTCTGAATTAGGATGTAGTTTCAATTTCTTAAAGAAACGATGTTTCCTTCTCAACAAACGTTTAGTTTTTGTAGTAATCCATGGCTGGTGGTTCTTGCTTGAAGTTATTTTAGAAGGTATGTTGTCATCCATAATAAATTCCAAGTTAGTTTTTATACACTTCCAAAGGTCACTGACATTATCTTTAACACCATGGGACCTCAAAAAAAGACGACTGAAATCATGAGTATCCCTGCACAATTTTGGTAAATCTGCTTGGTTCCAGAGTCTGATGGTACGTTTAGGGGGTTTTCTTCGAAAGGGTTGAAAGTTGCTCTCTAAGAGAATTATGTCATGATCACCCAGGCCTGCAATTAATTCCTGATTGCCTAAAGCGCCTGGACAATTGGTAAAAAAAATCCAGGAATGCCTTACCACGAGTTGGTGCTTCAACTGACTGCACTAATCCAAGGTCTTTGGTGGTATCAAAAAACTGAGTATTAATATTTTTACTGTATTGATTACCAAGTATGGCATCTTCACCCCAATCAATATCTGGTAAGTTAAAGTCTCCACCAATCCATAATATTGCCTTCCTATTGGCCAAAACAATGTTAGAAATGTCTCTGCAAATAGACGAACATACATTTTCATCTGAGTCTGGAGGTCTGTAAACTGATCCAACAATGACAGGTCTCATTCTTAAAATTAATCCTACAAAATAACTTTCACTATTTTTGCCTTGATATAAAAACTCACTGGCTAAGTTCTTCCTAATGGCAATCAAGACTCCTCCCACCTCTTTTTCCAAGTCTGTCCTTTCTATAAATATCAAAATCCTCCATTAGAAGTTCACTGCTGGATGTTCCAGTTTCTAGCCAAGTTTCTGTTCCAATTACAACATCAATGTTTTTTTTCAGTGACTAAATTACTGAGTTCTTCCTTTTTCTTGATAAGAGATTGAAAATTTACGACTATGCATTTAAGTTTATCTTTTTCTCTTAATGATTTGGGGTTCAGTTGCACTTTATGATTTGGGATTTTTATCAGTTTTAGAATCAGGGGTGGATGCAAACTTAGGACAAAATTTCAAGTTTTCTTTTGGGATCGGTCTGGTGAGATAGGGTCAAAACGGCTGCTTTCTGAGCTGCAGTCTTCAATAGATCTTCAAAAAGTCTCGAACTAAAGTTTGGAAGCCCGCAGGTAAAACAAGTCCAAGATATATCACTATTGCATAATGCATTCATAAACTGCTGAATTCATTAACATACATTTAGTGTGATACCATGTATTGCAGACGTCACAGGCAACTGCTTTATGTTTCCATGTGACTCTCAAATTGCAAACTCCGCATGGATATTTTAACTTTGGTGGACGGACCAGGATTGAGTTCAATGTCTCCCGATAGCAGGATAAGGCTTAAAAGCCATGATTTAAACTCCTCTATGTCTAACTCTTTTATTCAAACAATTCCTTATCACTGTACTATTTCTGATGTTAATTGAAAATCAGGGGTTCAAATCTGGGCCTAGTAATAGACGTGAGAACAGTACTCGGCACAGGTGCACACAGGAGACTAACATGGTTCAGGTTGCACAAAGTTTTAAAACCTGCAAAAATGGAACTAAAGGCGTCTACGTCTACATCTAAAATTTCAAAATTAAACTGAGTGCTAGGGATATTGTTGTTCCTGTCACATGTGGAAACAGCAAGGAAAAATAGAAAACTTTTAACGAAGCCGAGGAACAACACGCCGGTAGCCATCTTGAAAAGCCAAATAAGAAAGACTCACCTTACCTTGTGCCGAAGTGGAGTGTGTGTGTGTGTGTGTGTGTGTGTGTGTGTGTGTGTGTGTGTGTGTGTGTGTGTGTGTGTGTGTGTGTTGTTTGTTTGTTTAAATGACGACAAGCGACTGGAAGAGATGTGTGTGTGTGTGTGTGTGTGTGTGTGTGTGTGTGTGTGTGTGGTGTGTGTGTGTGTGTGTGTGTGATCAAATTTAGATGTTCTAATCATAAATTGCCAATTGAAGTAGATCGTCGATTTGCTATTCAAAAAGGAGAAAGGTTATGTAATAAATGGGACATGTCTGCAATAGGTGATGAATTTTCATTGTAATAAATGGGACATGTCTGCAATAGGTGATGAATTTCATTGTAATAAATGGACATGTCTGCAATAGGTGATGAATTTCATTGTAATAAATGGGATATGTCTGCAATAGGTGATGAATTTCATTGTAATAAATGTGACATGTCTGCAATAGGTGATGAATTTCATTGTAATAAATGTGACATGTCTGCAATATGTGATGAATTTCATTTTTATCATGGAATGTTCATCATACGTTACTTTGGCAACACGTATTTGCCAACAAAGATTTCTCTCCCAAAAATCTGTCTATAATTTTTGTCAAATGATGTCTTCTACTAATCGAAAACAAATGCTTCTGTTGTCAAAGTATATTAGATTATCTCAAAAGTTGTAAATTGTTGGTCTATGTCAGCATTGACTAGCAGTTTATGTTTTATTTTTGGCTTGTTTGTTTTCCTTTTCCTGTTATTGCTTTAAACACATCCTTCCTCCATACCCCAAAAGGGGCAAAAGGAATAAATATTGTATTATTGTAGTGTGTGCGTGCGTGCGTGCGTGCGTGCGTGCGTGCGTGCGTGCGTGCGTGCGTGCGTGCGTGCGTGTGTGTGTGTGTGTGTGTGTGTGCGCGTGTATAAACTGGCCAGCCTTGACAAATCCAATAAAAAGAATGGGAAAACAGAAACAATACTTCGTTATGAAAATGAAAAGCAAGACGAAGAAGGAGAAATAAGAAAGAAGAAAGAGATAGATAGAAGGACGGAAAGACAGAAAGAGAAAAGGAAAGAAAGGGGGCCAAACAGGAAGACAGAATGAAAGACAGACAGACCGAAGGGGAAAAAAGAAAACAATGAAAGAGGAAGAAAAGACAAAAGAAAGAATGAGAAAGGAAGAAAAAAGCACGAAAGAAAAAAAACACCCAAAGATATTAAAATAAAGAGATGAGAGAGAGAGAAGGAAATGGAAAGAGAAAGGTAGAAAGTAAAAAGACAAAAAGAACAAGGAGAAGGAAATGGAAAGAGAAAGGTAGAAAGTAAAAAGACAAAAAGAACAAGACGAACAAGGGAAAACAAAGGAAATAAAAGAAAAGAAAAAAGAAAAGGATGAAATAAAATAACAACAGAAAATGAAAGGCAGAAAATGAAGAAAGACAAAGTGACGCGATCACAAAGGAAAACTGACAACATGTTGAAAACCAATACGAATTACACTGGAACACTCGTAAGGAAAAGCGAAGGTTTTACTATATGACAAACTGAAATTAACGTCCATCAATCAAAGCCCCCCCCCCCCCCCCCCCCCAATCCCCTTAAACCAGCACACAAATTACATGTCCGCGAACTGGAGTGACAGAATGTACACAGAATGGAGTGACAAGCCAGACACACGCAGAACATTTCTACGGAAACTTTACCAGCGTCAAAAGATCACAATTGTTTTTTTAATCCTCACGATCGAAGAGTGTTGTGATGTTGTCTCCTTATTTACTCTGTGTGCTCTGTGTTGCCATTTCTGCTAAGCAGTTTGGTGTCGTATGCTGCATTCGTTTGGTGTTGGGAGCAAGAGTTATCCGTTATCATTTGTTATTTAATTATCATCAAGAAAACAGCGATAATGTGCTTCTGTGTGAAAACGAAAACAGCAATATCTTTGTACGAAACATATAACCGTGAGAGGAACGCGATTCGTTTGACGTTAAAAACAATTGTTTCCGCTTGAAAACAGTTCATTTTCACTGGATTTCGACAGTGTCGAGACATTAGATAATGAACAGAAAATGAACAAATACAAGATAATTAAATGAATAAATACAAATAAATAAATAACCCTCGTCAACCGTAATTAGTAAAAACAAAATGCTTAATTTTGATAAGTGACTGTCTGGTTGTCATTTTCATTGTTTTAAATGTTGTTTGTCCCGTTTGAAGAAGACCAGACAGGTGGAAACGCGTCGCCGTGTTTGTTTTGTGATGTGTTTCTTTTTCAGCTTGGCGGCACAGGGATTCTGTCTTTGTTGTTGTTTCAATTTCCGCCTGCTGTCGCCTCACTTTGAAGCCAGCTGTGTTTTATTGTTAGTTCTGTCCTTTATTTTTTCTTGTATCTATTTCACTACAACTTCATGCATTACGCATCATTCTGATTCTCTCTCGCCTTCCCTACCGCCTCCTCTCTATCTCCCTCTCTCTCTTTGTGTTATACACGCACGCACGCACGCACACACGTTCACACACACACACACACACACACACACACACACACACACACACACACACACACACACAGTACTACTGTATCAATAAACAGTAAACTGATCACCAGAACTAAAGCACTGCCACCCTCTGAAGTGGAAAGAGGATATCGTTGTCAATTATCGTCACAGGACGCTCTTCAGAAGATGCCTCTACCGAACAGATAATGATGTAACAGGCGTTCATGAAGATACACTCACAAGTTCCGGAAAATGTTCAGCGGATGGCATGGACAAAAAAAAGGGCCCCCAGTTCTGTAATTACTCCCGGGCTAGATATAATCGTCGGCGAAAGGGACAGCACTCACTTGGCAGAAATGTACTCGGCGAGAGTGAGCACCCCTGTTTTATGAGGTCAGCCACAGACCTCTCACAGACTTCCAGACTTAGCGGCGCGCGCTGATGGAATGAAGGGCAACACAAATGGCACAGCCATCCACACCAGCGCGTAAGGGGCGACAGAAGGTACTGACCAATCAAGAGGTCTCCCACATTCCCTGTCCAAGCTGTTACCGCACATTCCGTGCACGCATCGGCTAGATCAGCCCCCTGCGTATCCACAAATCGTCTAGGCCTACATCCCCCCCCCCACCCCTCCCCAGTCAACCCAAAGATGACTGAAGTGGTCCTCGAATACTCGACGGACAAACACACACACCAATAACGAGAAGGTTTACTGCGTTTAGCCAATCCTGTGGCTCTCTCTATATAACCTGAAATCTGAATATTCAGGTCGCTTCAGTGCTGTGTGGACGAGTCCATGTATGAGTCATCCCATCTGGAATGTAGTTATGGAGTAGAGGGTCACTTCTCTTCAACGGTAAAGCCAGTTCACCTAGCACGCATACAGACAAAAGACACGCACACCACACACACACACACACACACACACACACACACACACACACACACACACACACCGTGATGCTCCCTGCCCCCCCCCCCCCCCCCCCCATCCCCCCAAAGTCAAAGAAATAAAATTCTAAAATTGCCGAAATGAGCACTTCTGTACAAAATTCGCTAAGAGTATTTTCTGCAGCTTCCCAGAAAGAAGGGTGAAGACATTCTGGGGGCATAATATTATGGATTCAAGACATCTGCTAAAGACAGACATTAGGGTCACTGTGCACATTTCTACCACATTAGTTTGGACTTGAACATGCCGTGTGCCCCGCGCTTGTCAGTTCGCATCCTATTTTTGTGAGGGCTCTCTCTCTCTCTCTCTCTCTCTCTCTCTCTCTCTCTCTCTCTCTCTCTCTCTCTTTCTCTCTCTCCCGCTCTCTCTCTGTGTCTTTTTAAGCCTTCAAGTCGAGTTCTTTGCTTTTATCGTAAAGCAGTTTTCTGAATGAATGTTCGCTGCGTTTATGCGCAGTTGCTTTGGTGCTACGATGCTTAGAATGAACTTGCACCCCTTCATGAGGGGCAATGGTCTTACCATGAATAAACTCTCTCCTTCTCTCTCTCTCTCTCTCTCTTCTCTCTCTCTCTCTCTCTCTCTCTCTCTCTCTTTCTCTGTGTGTGTGTGTGTGTGTGTGTGTGTGTGTGTGTGTGTGTGCGTGCGTCGTGCGTGCGTGCGTGCGTGCGTGCGTGCGCGCGCGCGTGCATGCATGCGTGCGTGAGTGCGAACGTGTATGTGTGTGTGTGTGTGTGTGCGACAGCGTGCACGCGTGCGTGCGTGTGTACTTAGGCATGCGTGCGTGCGCGCGTGCGTGCGTGTGTTACATATTCTTAGCAAACTTTGAGTGGCGTGTACGCACTGCCGCCACAGCTGAAGACATGTGTGAAGACAGACCCACAGTCTATTGCAGACTGACGCACCTGCGCTTTGGGATATCGTGAAACATGATTTTTGTGTGGGTCTATTCTCTCCTCTTCGCTTCTCTGAAGAGTTTTGTGACATCTTCCAGGCCACAAGCCCACAGTGCGTACATGTGACAAAGATAAATAAGTAAATAAACACTCAAACAAATGAATGAATGAATGAATGAATGAATGAATGAATGAATGAATGAATGAATGAATGAATGAATGAATGAATGAATAAGTAAGTAAACAGTTGCGACATACTTAAACACACAAACACACAAACAAATGAATAAATAGATACACAGTTGTGACATACGCTCATAACTGAGACTGTTAAGATGACCAGCCAACATGGACAGTGCTGGACAGGTTTTAGGATGTTTGGTTGGTGGCTCAGTAATAGAGTTCTGATCTTTTACCATCTGCGCGGATGATTTTATATATGCTCTAAATGAATGTAAACATTGATCAATAGTCCGTAGACCAATGATTGTAAATCGAACAAACAAAATAGCAAAGAAAAAAAAAGAAAGAAAAAAAAATGGAGGTGGAGGGCGGGGGGGGGGGGGGGGGGGGGGGGGGTAGATGAGCAAATTTTGGTGGTCGTTGAAGGACTGTCTAGAAGATCACTGTCTTGTTGCAAAAAAGAACATTTTGAAATGGCTTTCTGTCAACAATGGTTTGATTGACGTCCGTTAGCGGCAACACACTCTTCACCTTCACATGAAAGATAAATAAAACCGTTCACTAGATAAATGAACAAATACATACATACATAAATAAATGAATACACGAAATAAATACATTATTCATAATAATAATAATAATAATAATAATAATATAATAATAATAAAAGAAAGTCGTGTTTGTATTCAGTGTAATAAACTATTCAACTGTCAATTTTGAATTTCATGCACAAACGTGTACTTTGCAATATTGTCTAAATGAAAAATAATAATCTGCGTTTCGACAGCCATTCTAGGACTTCGTACATTTAATGTAAAAAAAAAAAAGAAGTCTTCGATATGAAGCTGACATTTGGCCTCTTTCTATGAGTTTGCAGGCTTTGAAACAGACAAACACAAAGACACACACACACACACACACACACACACACACACACACCACACACACACACACACACACACACACACGGTGCAGATGAGAATCCGGCGCAACTGACATTCGTCTGGGGTAAATGGCGTTTAGGATTTGCACCGGGGCAGATAAGCATCGGTTTCTCACTGACGCAAGTTGAAATTGTACCGGTTCAAATGACAACTGCGATCGGCATTGGCACGACTGCCACCAGCACCAAAGACCATCAAGCAAAACACAGTCCCAGTGAAAGCCCATTCACTCTGACCTTAGTATAATTGAAGAAAAAAGGATTGTTCATAAGATACTGACTCTGGGAAGAGTTCACATGAAATGAACGATGTAATGAAAAGGCAAAAGGGACTGGAATTAAACCAGCAATAAAGTAAATTCACACACACACACACACACACACACACCACACACACACACACACACACACACACACACACATACGCACACGCACGCGCACTCACGCACGCCCGCACACTCACGTACGCGCACTTACTTACTTACGCGCGCACGCACACACACACACACGCACTCCCGCTTGCACGTGCACAAACACACACACACGCGCTAAGATGGATGGGTAGTAGAAGAGATTCGAGAGAAACAAACATGTAATAGACAT
>CM031608.1:5219035-5224035 GCA_018398815.1 Conus ventricosus
ATAGTGAAATATCCATACACAAGTCTCTGCCGCAGAACAAGTTCCACAGCAGCAGTTTCCGATAGTGAAATATCCATACACAAGTCTCTGCCGCACAACAAGTTCCAGAGCAGCAGTTTCCGATAGTGAAATATCCATACACAAGTCTCTGCCGCAGAACAAGTTCCAGAGCAGCAGTTTCCGATAGTGAAATATCCATACACAAGTCTCTGCCGCACAACAAGTTCCACAGCAGCAGTTTCCGATAGTGAAATATCCATACACAAGTCTCTGCCGCACAACAAGTTCCACAGCAGCAGTTTCCGATAGTGAAATATCCATACACAAGTCTCTGCCGCACAACAAGTTCCAGAGCAGCAGTTTCCGATAGTGAAATATCCATACACAAGTCTCTGCCGCAGAACAAGTTCCAGAGCAGCAGTTTCCGATAGTGAAATATCCATACACAAGTCTCTGCCGCACAACAAGTTCCAGAGCAGCAGTTTCCGATAGTGAAATATCCATACACAAGTCTCTGCCGCACAACAAGTTCCAGAGCAGCAGTTTCCGATAGTGAAATATCCATACACAAGTCTCTGCCGCAGAACAAGTTCCACAGCAGCAGTTTCCGATAGTGAAATATCCATACACAAGTCTCTGCCGCAGAACAAGTTCCAGAGCAGCAGTTTCCGATAGTGAAATATCCATACACAAGTCTCTGCCGCAGAACAAGTTCCAGAGCAGCAGTTTCCGATAGTGAAATATCCATACACAAGTCTCTGCCGCAGAACAAGTTCCAGAGCAGATTTAGGGGGTGAGGTGGGGGGGGGGGGGGGGGGGGATGAGGAGGCTTCATGTCCCCCTCCCCTCTCCCCTGCTTTTTTTTTTTTTCAAAATCTGCGCCTTGCTCCCTCCCCC
Organism: Conus ventricosus; assembly: GCA_018398815.1. NCBI lineage: Eukaryota > Metazoa > Mollusca > Gastropoda > Neogastropoda > Conidae > Conus > Conus ventricosus. Next base: position 5,219,933 of record CM031608.1, read on the forward strand.
TCTCAATCCAGTCCCCCCTCCTTTTTATCTTATCTGTACTTTGTCCTTCTCCTCCCTCCTCTCTCTCTCTCTCTCTCTCTCTCTCTCTCTCTCTCTCTCTCTCTCTCTCTCTCTCTTTCTCTGTGTGTGTGTGTGTGTGTGTGTGTGTGTGTGTGTGTGTGTGTGTGTGTGTGTGCGTGTGTGTGTGTGTGTGACTGGGGGTTGGGGTGGGGTGTTCTTTTGATCAATGGTCAGTTTACTATCACACGCTGGCTCAAACATATCCTGGGCCTCAAAACGCTGACATGGATCATAATTATCGTCATTTGGTATCAAACTCCTAATCGTGGCGAATGGCATCTTCCTAAGCTGTTTCTGCATCGTCCTATCTTTCTTTTCTCCTGCGGGCTTCCTGGTCAGAGACTGACGGGGGCCGGAGGGGGGTGGGGGTGGTGGGGTCGGATGCTTCTTGGCCTCTTGGTGATGTGTCCCTCCAGCGTCCACTTCGTCCTCAGGAGTTGCATGGTGACTGGCTCCTGTCCCTTCCTTCCACGCAGCTCCTGATGACTGACTTTGCCCGGCTGCCGGACTGTTCAATATACCCTCGGACAGCAGTACACGAAAGGCCGCATCTTTTGCTTCAGTACCTAGTTTTCCTACACGCCTGCTGTGGTTGGTGGCACACACGTAAATAAAACTTCACACACCACACACACGCACGCACGCACGCACGCACGCACGCACACACGCACGCACGCACGCACGCACGCACGCACGCACACACACACACACACACACACACACACACACACACACACACACACCACTTACACTTACAGTTCTGATCAACCAATTCACCCCCAACCACACAATCACACGCACACCCGAATAACCACGCTTTCACCATCCGACTGTGTTTCACATTCACACAAAATGTATTCAAACGCATGGGTGCAGAAGTGTCTATTTCAAACTCTACAGATTCAAATATCTAGGTTGTAAGTTAAGCCTGAAAAAAAACTTCACACCTAAAACTATGTACCGGTGATACTATGACTAAAATATGAATAAAACTTCAAGTTTCCAATTACAATAAGACGTCCCACAGTGAAGCCATCGATTTAATTAAGAACTGTATCTAAACGTGCTGCGAACCAAGTTCAGTGTGACAGCTTTACTTCCAAATTAACAACAGGAGTCAAAATACCGTAAAAGAGAAAGATGATAAAGAAAAAAGTACCAATTAACTAACTCACGAGATAAATGGATCAATCGGTAAATGAATCAATGAACGACTGAATAAAGGAAACGAATGAATCATTATGCAGGCCATAAACAAACCAACAGTAAATCACAAATGTTTGTTAGCATCGTTCTTTAAGTGAAGGGCGGAAGATCGGTCAAGACTTTGCCCTCATGTTGCGTTGAACAATGTTGGTATCCGCCGAGAATACACCAGGTTCTGACGCCTCAGTGAGACAAGCTTAAAGCTCCGAAAAGCCCGGGAGTTTTTGTCCAGTGGAAGAGAATTAACCTTTCCTCAGTGACAAGCTTAAAGCTCTGAAAAGCCCGGGAGTTTTTGTCCAGTGGAAGAGAATTAACCTTTCCTCAGACGGAAGCTTTGACGGATTTCGTTTCTTGCGTGTTCAAGCCTCAGGGTTTTGCGGTCAGCTTTCACGAGTTTCTTCTTAAGTCTCTGGCTGGAGTGGCCCAGAAAAAGTAAGTTTTGAAAGTGTGAGGATTAAACGTAGGTGTTCAGGGAGAGAAGAAAAGGAAACGAAAGGGGAAAGGAAACAAAGAGAGAAGGGAAGAAAGAAAGAAAGAAAGAAAGAAAGAAGGAAAGAAGAAAAAATACAGAAAGGAAGAAACACACACACACACACACACACACACACACACACACACACACACACACACACAGAGAGAGAGAAAGGAAGGAATACAGAAAGAAAGCAAGAAAGATCGAGCGGAAAGAAGACAGAAAGATAGCAGGATGGAAAGAACCAAGAAAAAGTAGACAAAGAGAAAGACAGAGACAGGCAGACAAACAGGCAGACAGACAAGACAGGCAAACAGACAGACAGACAGAAAGAAAGGAATGAAAGAAAGAAAGACCTAAAGACAGACAGGCAGACAAAGAACCGACAGACAGACGGATACAAAGAAAGAAAGAGAAGGAAAGAAAAGAAAAAGAAAGAAAGAGAGAAAGAAAAGCTTAAAGAAATCATTTTTAGGGTTAAGTCCAAAATAATTTCGAACCACAGTCCCTCCTTTCTGTTGCTGATCTTCTTCAACAACGCCTTGGAGCGAGTGCCCGCCAGTGTTACAGGAGTTGTATTCTCAACACTCTTTTCTTGTTAACTTCACATGAGCTGTGCTGTCAACGTCACCGGGGAGTTACTGTTACCACTACTAATGCTGTTTGTCAACGTCAGGGGAGCTGTGTTGTTAACGTTAGGAGAGCTATTTTGTCAACGTTAGGAGAGCTGTCTTGTCAACGTTAGAAGAGCTATTTTGTTAACGTTAGGGAGCTGTCTTGTCAACGTTAGGAGAGCTGTTCTGTTAACGTTAGGAGAGCTGTTCTGTTGACGTCAGAGAGCTGTCTTGTCAACGTTAGAAAGAGCTGTTCTGTTAACGTCAGGAGAGCTGTTCTGTTGACGTCAGGAGAGCTGTTCTGTTGACGTCAGGAGAGCTGTTGTCAATGTTAGGAGAGCTGTTCTGTTAACGTCAGGAGAGCTGTTTTGTTAACGTCAGGAGGCTGTTTTGTCAACGTTAGGAGAGCTGTTCTGTTGACGTCAGGAGAGCTGTTCTGTTGACGTCAGGAGAGCTGTCTTGTCAACGTTAGGAGAGCTGTTCTGTTAACGTCAGGAGAGCTGTCCTGTTAACGTCAGGAGAGCTGTCTTGTCAACGTTAGGAGAGCTGTTCTGTTGACGTCAGAAGAGCTGTTCTGTTAACGTCAGGAGAGCTGTTCTGTTAACGTCAGGAGAGCTGTTCTGTTGACGTCAGGAGAGCTGTTCTGTTAACGTCAGGAGAGCTGTTCTGTTGACGTCAGGAGAGCTGTTCTGTTAACGTCAGGAGAGCTGTTCTGTTGACGTCAGGAGAGCTGTTCTGTTAACGTCAGGAGAGCTGTTCTGTTGACGTCAGGAGAGCTGTTCTGTTGACGTCAGGAGAGCTGTTCTGTTGACGTCAGGAGAGCTGTCTTGTCAACGTTAGGAGAGCTGTTCTGTTGACGTCAGGAGAGCTGTTCTGTTTACGTCATGAGAGCTGTTCTGTTGAACGTCAGGAGAGCTGTTTTGTCAAACGTTAGGAGAGCTGTTCTGTTAACGTCATGGGAGCTGCTTTGTAAACGTCAGGAGAGCTGTTTTGGCAACGTTAGGAGAGCTGTTCTGTTAACGTCATGGGAGCTGTTTTGTAAACGTCAGGAGAGCTGTTTTGTCAACGTTAGGAGAGCTGTTCTGTTAACGTCATGAGAGCTGTTCTGTTAACGTCAGGAAAGCTGTTCTGTTAACGTCAGGAAAGCTGTTCTGTTAACGTCAAGAAAGCTGTTCTGTTAACGTCAAGAAAGCTGTCCTGTTAACGTCAGGAAAGCTGTTCTGTTAACGTCAAGAAAGCTGTTCTGTTAACGTCAGGAAAGCTGTTCTGTTAACGTCAAGAAAGCTGTTCTGTTAACGTCAAGAAAGCTGTTCTGTTAACGTCAAGAAAGCTGTTCTGTTAACGTCAGGAAAGCTGTTCTGTTAACGTCAAGAAAGCTGTTCTGTTAACGTCAAGAAAGCTGTTCTGTTAACGTCAGGAAAGCTGTTCTGTTAACGTCAGGAAAGCTGTTCTGTTAACGTCAAGAAAGCTGTTCTGTTAACGTCAAGAATGTAGTTCTGTTAACGTCAAGAAAGCTGTTCTGTTAACGTCAGGAAAGCTGTTCTGTTAACGTCAGGAAAGCTGTTCTGTTAACGTCAAGAAAGCTGTTTGTTAACGTCAAGAAAGCTGTTCTGTTAACGTCAAGAAAGCTGTTCTGTTAACGTCAGAAAGCTGCTGCATCAGCGTCACAGAAGCCAATCTGTGGACTTCATGGGAAACATTTTTTTGTCAACGTAAGGGGAGCTTTTCTTTGAAAATGACAGCTGTTCGGT
>CM031608.1:5226535-5249035 GCA_018398815.1 Conus ventricosus
CACCGATGGATCGTTTTCTTTCCACACGAGCTGCGTTGTCAAGCCATTAAAACGATCAGACAGGGTTGACACTCACTCCGCAATGTCTAGCCCCAACTGTTCATTCTCTCTGATACATTGAGATGACACAAAGGTTTCAGCGGCTGTTTATGTCCACGGCAGGCGACGCCCTATGCATACGGAGCCACGCCTCGCTTGGAATCTGGAAGAAAATAAAACTGCTTTGCCACCTGGTAGCTCTCCCGCTCAAAACCACTTGCAGAACTCGTCCTTTCGCCAAGCTGGAAACCATCTTACGTGACCCCGCCGTAAAAAAAAAAAACCCAACGAAAAATAACAACAAAAAAACGAAAACAAAACAAACAAAATAAAGTAAATTCTAGATATATTCAAGATTTTTTTTTCTTTTCCTTTTTTTTTCTTTTTTCATTCTTTCTTTCTTTCTTTTTTTTTTTTTTTTTTGATGTCCCATCGTCTGTGCCACCTGAGTGGCATTGCACCCACGCCGCCCAATCCCACCCCACCCCCCACCCCCCACCCCATCCTACCCCACACCCCCTCCATCCACAGCCAAAGCTAGGCCCGTCCAGCCGCAGCCCCGGCACCAGCAATTTCACACAGAGAGCAGTCAGTCAATGTCAAGTCGTCAAGAGGCGACACAGCGAAATCTTTTCCGCTCATCCTTAGCGATTATTTGTTTGTCCCTGAATACCAAAAATAGTAACATCATCTGATTGGTCCACAAAAAAAAATCGCGGCATCCTCACTCTCGCTGACCGGCTGTTCACGGCCATATCGGACACAGTGCGTGAACGGAAAGGACGCTTTTTGATTGGCAGAGGGTGAGTGAAAGGACAATGTAAATTTCCCGAAACTCTCACCCCAGTTAAGGTTTGTCGACCCTGAGAGGACCATGCCAGACGTCCTAAGCTGTTGGGTTGTCCCTACGTCACAAGTAGTTGTAAACATCGTCTGTCGTGGTTACAGAACAATGCGTGTCAAACACTTTCCTGGAACGGAAGACCAGAGGATTCGCCTGCCACAAGGCCAGAAAATCATGTAAACGAACGCAAGACAGAAAGCCAATAAACAAATAAACCAACAGATAAATGAATTAATTGGTTTATAAAGTTTATAGATGAACAAACAAATAAATAGATGAATAAACAAAATTAAACAAAATACACTAAAAACAGAGAGAGAGGAAACTGATAACACAGTGCTTTCTGAAGGCGCGGCGGGGAGACAACTTGTGCTGAAAGAGCCTGGGGCATCCCCATGGAAGCTGAATGATAAACAACAAATAAGTAAATGAAGAAAATCAATGAATACACGATTAAATGAAAAAAATATGTAAATGATAAATAAATAGATAAATAAGGACGTAAACAGGTACAAGAATAAATAAATGTATACATTTCTGTTTTTCATAATCATAGCGCAGCCAACCACACACAACATTTCGGGGCTGGTCAGATTCGTACAAGGGGGGGAAAACTCACATCCTGAAAAAGGTCTGGTCATCGAAGAAGAGTACATCATGAAGAAGACAAAAAACACACCAAAAAAGCAGATAGCAAAACAGGAGGCAAAACTGTTGCCATCTAATTGCATGTAAAACTCGGCTGAGCTGACAGCGTCATGTCTTCATCATCCCTTTGGTCTCACTCCCAGGTGTGAAAAAAAAAAATAGTCACAAAAATTATATTGGCCAGTAGTAGACACTGCAGAATAGCCAGCTATTGTCAACCTTGGACAATGTGCACGAGTTTCTCCACAGAGTGGACAAATCGTTACAGAAAGAAACAAAAACAAACACACACACACACACACACACACACACACACACACACACACACTCACAAAGAAAAAAACCCATACATCTACATAAACAAACAAAAAGCTGGCATTCATAAATAGATCGCTTACAGAAAAAAAATGTACGGGACTTTCCATAATAAAGGCCAGAGAATGACCCACAAATGCAGAAGAAAAAAAAACAACAACACAGTAGACGGCAGTAAAGAAAAACAAAACAAAACGAGGACACAAGATACGTTTTTAAAAAAAAATCAGAGAGGGTAACACACAAGAGAAAATGACCAGCACAGAACTTCCGGAAGGTAGGGGAGCTCATTCTTCCGAAAGAAACCCCGGCTTCTCATGAGGACCGAAAAATAGATAAATGATTAGATAAATAAATAAAACAAACGAACAAATAAGGAAAGAACGAAAGAAAGATACTGAAAACAATTTTTGATGTTACAAAGCTCTTTGGTAACAACTTATATGATTCCTTTATAAAGCATGGTCCGTTATTTAGTTGATATTTTCTTATTCAGTCTCAAACCATCTCTAACAGGTGGTCCGTCAATTACCGTCTGTCCACATGAAGTAATCATACATCTCTCTCTCTCTCTCTCTCTCTCTCTCTCTCTCTCTCTCTCCTGCTATCCTAGTATGAAGTTAATGTTCGAGTCAGTATATTGCACTTCATGCACCTGCGTTGTAAACTGTACTTCATGTATTTGTGTGCTATGTTGCTGCTGTTGTTGTTATACTTACTATGCGAGGCTTTAGGATGATCCCCCTTCAGAAGGGGCCGTGGCCTATCCTGCATATCTCTCTCTCTCTCTCTCTCTCTCTCTCTCTCTCTCTCTCTCTCTCTCTCTCTCTGAGAGATGAGATGAGCATCGTGTTTTAGGGTTAACGATAGATAAAGAATTGAAATGGCAATTTCATCTAAATAACGTATGCAAGGCAGTCTCAAAACACCTTTTCCTGTTATCTCAATTAAAGCGCTACGTCAACAGTAATGTGCTTAAACTTTTCTTCAATGCACACATAATGTCACGTATAAATTACGCCTCAAACAGTGTGGGACGGCAGTAGTGACGTCCACAAAAAAGGCTGAATTCTCTCCATAGACGTGCAGCAAAGCTACTCCATCCAATTGGAATTCAACAAGGCATCATTTATGTTTACAATCTTGACAGATACTATGCCATGTTATATCAATGCCCTTTTTACAAGATCGAACAGCTTTTCTGGCTCGACGAAATTCCTTCTTCCCTACCCACGCATTGATCTATACAAAACAAGCCTAGCTTACTCTGGACCATATGTCTGGAACTCACTTCCACCGAATCTACAAAACATGAATACTTTAAAACCTTTCAAGGAACATTTTCATAAACATTTTATGTCTCAGTAGTTAAATTATTCGATTACAATGATTAGCGTCCATTCGCTAAGTCTTCTGTGAACCATACTTTGGATAAATCGTCTCAACATATAACCTACTCCGTTAAAATCGCTCATCCCCACTCCCACTCTGTCTACCATCCCTTTTCTCCTCCCCCTACCTACCATTCTCTCTTCCCCACCCTCCTCTGACCTCTCTCTCTTTGTAGTTTTTGTTTGTTTGTTTGCTTGTAAGTTTCCTTTTGTTTTACCATCCCCCCATCTCATTAGTGCTTTTATGAGCAATTTGCTTATCATTGTAGAATTAGATTATCATGTTGCTATGTTGAATTGTCAGTATGAATGATATGTGCTGAAATAATGTATGCATGACAAGGACAGATTGTAAGACTAGGCTTTGGCCTAAAATCTTCATCCTTGGGTATTAAAGATCAATCAATCAATCAATCAATCAATCAATCTCTCTCTCTCTCTCTCTCTCTCTCTCTCTCTCTCTCTCTCTGTGTGTCTCTCTGTGACCTTGACCTTCCAGTACAACCGGATAATCGAATTGGAAGAGTCAAGAGCAGAAGGGAGGGGTGGGGAGGGGAGCCAAAAGGGAACGAGATGAAACAGGCTTTTCAAATCCAATTACGCCTACCTGTCAGAGACGGAAAGAGAAAACCACTTGAGTAGTCTGCGGCTTTCAACACACAAACGCCTCCCCCGTAGCCAGGAATGTCGCACCTGACGCCCATTCGTAAGTCAGCGTAAATCAACCTCCATGTCAAAACAAGCCAGTAAACTACTTCCTTCTCAGGCAAGGGCCGCTACTCTTAAAGAGCATTGTCACGCCGGCGGAGAGGCGTTTGGCGCGAAGTGTACCGTGCTGTTCTTTTTCGGCCGGGGAAGTCGTGAGAGTGAACTGCACAGCTGAAAAGAGGCAAAGTTTTGTTGTTTTTTTTCTTCCAGTTTTGCACGTGCTGCTTGTTAGCGTGTGGCACGATTGTTGGGTGTCTCTGCACGTGTTTTTCGGGAGGGAATGAAGGTCATGCTGGAATCGAAACAATGGCAGGGTGGGGGGACTCGGATGGAAGATAGGGGAGAGGGGTGATGGGGAAAATCAGAATATGTTAATGGCTCCCTGACTCAAGTCTGCCCCATGGCTTTGTTTCCCTGTCTACTGGCAGAAACCTGTCCACCTTCCACCGCGCCCCCCCCCCCCCCCCCCCCCCTCCACGTGGATTTCATTAGGAAGAAGAATTATTCTTTTGTACTGTTCTTTTATGTCTGTGATTTGTGACGTCAAGAGAAAGTACACATGTCCAAAGTTAACTTGTCTGTACTGGGTACTGTGTGTTAATCAAGCGTTTCACACACACACACACACACACACACACACACACACGCACACGCAAACACACACACACACACACACACACACACACACACTCACACACACACACACACACACACACACACACACACACACACATCCATCCATACATACATACATAAATACAGACAGACAGACGCGTGCATTATATTCTCGCTACCTGGGCACCAGATTACATCAGAAAACCTGGCTTGCTATAAATTATAAACACCCCCCCCCCAAAAAAAAAAAAAATAAATAAATAAATAAATAAAAATAAAAATAAAAATAAAAAAACTAAAAAAAAGATGTGCTAAGACTTCGTGGAATAAAGACAGGTTAAGACACCACAAAGACTGCAGTCATAGAAGATTAACACATGACAGTCAAAATGGGTGGCAGGAATAGGTGAGGCCGCTGGCACAACATTTTCAAGAGATAGATACGATTTATACTGGAAAAACACCTCTCTCCCACCCACCCCAATTTATACTGAAAAACACCCCTCTCCCACCTACCCAATTTATACTGAAAAACACCCCTTTCCCACTCACCCCAATATATACTGAAAAGCACCCCTTTCCCACTCACCCCAATATATACTGAAAAACACCCCTTTCCCACCCACCCCAATTTATACTGAAAAACACCCCTCTCTCCCCCACCCCAATTTATATGGAAAAACACCCCTCTCCCACCCACCCCAATTTATATTGAAAAACACCCCTCTCTCCCCCATCCCACACCCCAACATGCTCAACCCCCCCACATGGAGGATGTCTTCGCCATTGCTCCTCAATCTGTGAGTGTGTGTGTGTGTGTGTGTGTGTGTGTGTGTGGTCGTGTGTGTGTGTGTGTGTGTGTGTGCGTGTGCGTGTGTGTGTGTGTGTGTGTGTGTGTTCCCATCGCGGAATGAGTAAAGCCTTTGTAAATTACGCGGAGCGTAGTGATTTTTGGAACTAAGGGAAGTCACTCTGGATTTACTCTACGGGGGATAAGTCCTGGGCGCGTATGCTCTTTCTTCACTCCGCCAGGAGGTGATTTTGCACAGGGAATGAGTTTGGCGCGACCACCAGAGGTAAAGCCCATAGGTCTTATCTGAGGGGGAGGAGGGGGGGGGGGGGTGCATTCCTCACAAAGGTGCCCGGAGAGCCAACGTAAACCTGGTCTCTACGAGACTGTTAGGTGGTACTCTTGACTTAACCCCACCTTTTCATTGTGTATCTGTATGTAATGGTATGGCTCACATCTTAGCGGTCGTTTCTGATCTCTCCTTTCATCTCAGATGGATCTGTGGGTGGTAGGACAAACGATATGGACATTATTTGTCCATAGATTGGTTTAGTGTATCTGTGGCCGAATCAGCGTCGTGTGAAATCACGCCTAGGAGATTTTTCGCTTTAATACGAAAGAAGGCCATTGGAAGCACCCCCCACCCACCCCCAACCTCCACTTCCTCCTTCCTCCCTATTTCCACACGCATACACCTTTCCCACTCTCCAGCTACTCACCAAATTCCTGACTATCTTAAGTAACACATTTCTGATGTGTTGAAAATTACGAGAACTACTGTCTCTGACCTGAAATTGAGACCGACCTTTCAACTCTTTGATATAGTTTGGTGATGAACAGATTTATTAGACAATGGATATCTCTCCTCCCGAACCCCTCCCCCACCCATAAACAAACAAACCAATCTTTCTTTTAAATGCCTTAACAATATATTTGCTTCTAGATTTTCCGTGATGTAATGATCCTCTCTGTGTGTGTGTGTGTGTGTGTGTGTGTGTGTGTGTGTGTGTGTGTGTGAAAACTGCCCTAACTTCTTATTGAGTGGATTTACCAGTATAATGGAAAGTGTTTTTCTTTTCGTAAATCCTCTTTTTTTCTGCAAACCGTTCAATTTTTGCTCAGATCCTAACATTTTTTCTATAATCGGAATTTTTTTTTTTAATGATTTACGCCTTATTTATTTGTGACCAAAAAAAAAAGAGATTTTAACTCATAGATTTCCACCAAACAGAATTTCTAACATATCAGAATGTACAAAAAGTCGTTCCTAGAATATTTTAGTTTCATTTAAGTGAATCGTCTTTAGGTCAAAACCGCTATAATTATGTAAACTGTGCATTGGTTCTGTAAATAATAATGATCTTTATATGTATTTGGGAATTCAATAAGCTCACTTAAGGGATTGTATACATATGTGGTGTGTGTGTGTGTGTGTGTGTGTGTGTGTGTGTGTGTGTGTGTGTGTGTGTGTGATTTTTTTTTACTATTAATTTTTTTGTGTATTTGTATTGGAATTCAGTTTAATACACTGTCATAGGTAGGTAATTATAGTTATCAAAATAAAACCATCTCACAACTTGTATGTTACCATTTACAACAACAACAACAACAGCAACACACACACACACACACACACACCCACACACACACACACACACACACACACACACACACACACACACAGGGTAGGGGTGGAGAGAGGAAGACACTGACAGGCAGCCAGAGCGACACGATGACGAGGGGAGCAGAGAAGTCGACAGGACTATTCACAGAACACGTCACGACAGGACTATTCACAGAACACGTCACGACAGGACTATTCACAGAACACGTCACGACAGGACTATTCACAGAACACGTCACGACAGGACTGTTCACAGAACACGTCACGACAGGACTATTCACAGAACACGTCACGACAGGACTATTCACAGAACACGTCACGACAGGACTATTCACAGAACACGTCACGACAGGACTATTCACAGAACACGTCACGACAGGACTATTCACAGAACACGTCACGACAGGACTATTCACAGAACACGTCACGACAGGACTATTCACAGAACACGTCACGACAGGACTATTCACAGAACACGTCACGACAGGACTATTCACAGAACACGTCACGACAGGACTGTTCACAGAACACGTCACGACAGGACTATTCACAGAACACGTCACGACAGGACTATTCACAGAACACGTCACGACAGGACTATTCACAGAACACGTCACGACAGGACTATTCACAGAACACGTCACGACAGGACTATTCACAGAACACGTCACCAATTCGCTGACGTCTAATCTCAGAAATGAAGCCGAAGGGAGCTGGATTAACAAAGTGTGAAAGTTATGACATTGAGAAGGCACGGCAGTCAGGACCAACCTGACAATCAGGTCCCATCTTCAAGCCATCAGGACCAACCTGACAATCAGGTCCCATCTTCAAGCCATCAGGACCAACCTGACAATCAGGTCCCATCTTCAAGCCATCAGCACCAACCTGACAATCAGGTCCCATCTTCAAGCCATCAGGACCAACCTGACAATCAGGTCCCATCTTCAAGCCATCAGGACCAACCTGACAATCAGGTCCCATCTTCAAGCCATCAGGACCAACCTGACAATCAGGTCCCATCTTCAAGCCATCAGGACCAACCTGACAATCAGGTCCCATCTTCAAGCCATCAGGACCAACCTGACAATCAGGTCCCATCTTCAAGCCATCAGGACCAACCTGACAATCAGGTCCCATCTTCAAGCCATCAGGACCAACCTGACAATCAGGTCCCATCTTCAAGCCATCAGGACCAACCTGACAATCAGGTCCCATCTTCAAGCCATCAGGACCAACCTGACAATCAGGTCCCATCTTCAAGCCATCAGGACCAGCCTGACAATCAGGTCCCATCTTCAAGCCATCAGGACCAGCCTGACAATCAGGTCCCATCTTCAAGCCATCAGGACCAGCCTGACAATCAGGTCCCATCTTCAAGCCATCAGGACCAACCTGACAATCAGGTCCCATCTTCAAGCCATCAGGACCAACCTGACAATCAGGACCCATCTTCAATCCATCAGGACCAACCTGACAATCAGGTCCATCTTCAAGCCATCAGAACCAACCTGACAATCAGGTCCCATCTTCAAGCCATCAGGACCAACCTGACAATCAGGTCCCATCTTCAAGCCATCAGGACCAACCTGACAATCAGGTCCCATCTTCAAGCCATCAGGACCAACCTGACAATCAGGTCCCATCTTCAAGCCATCAGGACCAACCTGACAATCAGGTCCCATCTTCAAGCCATCAGGACCAACCTGACAATCAGGTCCCATCTTCAAGCCATCAGGACCAACCTGACAATCAGGTCCCATCTTCAAGCCATCAGGACCAACCTGACAATCAGGTCCCATCTTCAAGCCATCAGGACTAACCTGACAATCGGGTCCCATCTTCAAGCCATCAGGACCAACCTGACAATCGGGTCCATCTTCAAGCCATCAGGACCAACCTGACAATCAGGTCCCATCTTCAAGCCATCAGGACCAACCTGACAATCAGGTCCCATCTTCAAGCCATCAGGACCAACCTGACAATCAGGTCCCATCTTCAAGCCATCAGCACCAACCTGACAATCAGGTCCCATCATCAAGCCATCAGGACCAACCTGACAATCAGGTCCCATCTTCAAGCCATCAGGACCAACCTGACAATCAGGTCCCATCTTCAAGCCATCAGGACCAACCTGACAATCAGGTCCCATCTTCAAGCCATCAGCACCAACCTGACAATCAGGTCCCATCTTCAAGCCATCAGGACCAACCTGACAATCAGGTCCCATCTTCAAGCCATCAGGACCAACCTGACAATCAGGTCCCATCTTCAAGCCATCAGGACCAACCTGACAATCAGGTCCCATCTTCAAGCCATCAGGACCAACCTGACAATCAGGTCCCATCTTCAAGCCATCAGGACCAACCTGACAATCAGGTCCCATCTTCAAGCCATCAGGACCAACCTGACAATCAGGTCCCATCTTCAAGCCATCAGCACCAACCTGACAATCAGGTCCCATCTTCAAGCCATCAGGACCAACCTGACAATCAGGTCCCATCTTCAAGCCATCAGGACCAACCTGACAATCGGGTCCCATCTTCAAGGCATCAGGACCAACCTGACAATCAGGTCCCATCTTCAAGCCATCAGGACCAACCTGACAATCAGGTCCCATCTTCAAGCAATCAGGACCAACCTGACAATCAGGTCCCATCTTCAAGCCATCAGGACCAACCTGACAATCAGGTCCCATCTTCAAGCCATCAGGACCAACCTGACAATCAGGTCCCATCTTCAAGCCATCAGGACCAACCTGACAATCAGGTCCCATCTTCAAGCCATCAGGACCAACCTGACAATCAGGTCCCATCTTCAAGCCATCAGGACCAACCTGACAATCAGGTCCCATCTTTAAGCCATCAGGACCAACCTGACAATCAGGTCCCATCTTCAAGCCATCAGGACCAACCTGACAATCAGGTCCCATCTTCAAGCCATCAGGACCAACCTGACAATCAGGTCCCATCTTCAAGCCATCTGGACCAACCTGACAATCAGGTCCCATCTTCAAGCCATCAGGACCAACCTGACAATCAGGTCCCATCTTCAAGCCATCAGGACCAACCTGACAATCAGGTCCCATCTTCAAGCCATCAGGACCAACCTGACAATCAGGTCCCATCTTCAAGCCATCAGCACCAACCTGACAATCAGGTCCCATCTTCAAGCCATCAGGACCAACCTGACAATCAGGTCCCATCTTCAAGCCATCAGGACCAACCTGACAATCGGGTCCCATCTTCAAGCCATCAGGACCAACCTGACAATCAGGTCCCATCTTCAAGCCATCAGGACCAACCTGACAATCAGGTCCCATCTTCAAGCCATCAGGACCAACCTGACAATCAGGTCCCATCTTCAAGCCATCAGGACCAACCTGACAATCAGGTCCCATCTTCAAGCCATCAGGACCAACCTGACAATCAGGTCCCATCTTCAAGCCATCAGGACCAACCTGACAATCAGGTCCCATCTTCAAGCCTACGCTCCCTCACAGTGCTTGCTGCTTTCCTCTGACAAAAAAAAAAAAAAAAAGAGAAAATAAACAAACAAAACGCGGCTCAACCTTTTGTTGTTAGGTTGACAGTAAGTTGACCACTGGCAATGGAGAGAATCATCACCGACTCTAATGAATGGAATCAATGAATGAATGATACAACAGAAACAACGCGTTTCGACCACCAAAATAGGCTTGCGCTACTCTCTTGTTAGCTGGCGTTAGGGGTGGATTTGATCGTTCAGACTGTTCTCCGTCATTTTAACTGCAGTTTCCCGTTTCACCGACGAGCTTCACTCAGCTGTATTTTGTTCTTCCTCCTGTTTGTGATCCTCGTGGGGGGAGGGGGGAGGGGGTAAAGGTGAAGAAGCTAGGGAGATGGGATGAGGACAGCCTCATAACGTTGTCCTCGACAGGAGTTCAGGTTTCCAATTCCTCGACTGCTCAAGTTATGAGGGCATCTGTTTTGGTAACTCTTTCAATGTTCGGTGTTTGCGTTCTTTTGTTTTCAATATTATTTTGTTTTTTTCTCTTTCTGTTTCATTTCTGGTTTGTTTTGGTGGTTTGGTTCGACTTGTTTGTTTGTTTGTTTACTTGTTTGTTTGTTTGTGACGTCATTTCCCAGCAGCAGCTGATTTGACTTATTCTCTGTCCAGGCTTGTCAGCTCATCTCTTCCGAAGCAATCTTATCTGTCCTGTTGGTGAAATAAGGCAAATTTGTTGTCGTCTAAAATCTGTATTGTGTTTTCTCTGCTTGCCATAATAAACAGCTACTTCACTTACTTAGCATGGGTAGAGTTGATACAGATATACTAAGAAGAAGAAGAAGGAGATGAAGAAGATTACGATGATAATGTTTATAGTAGTAGTAGCAGTAGCGGTAGTAGCAGTAGTTGTAGTAGTAGTAGTAGT
Organism: Conus ventricosus; assembly: GCA_018398815.1. Classification (NCBI taxonomy): domain Eukaryota; kingdom Metazoa; phylum Mollusca; class Gastropoda; order Neogastropoda; family Conidae; genus Conus; species Conus ventricosus. Next base: position 5,237,924 of record CM031608.1, read on the forward strand.
TGTAGTAGTAGTGGTAGTAGTTGCAGTAGTAGTAGCAGTAGTAGTAGTAGAAGAAGTAGTAGTAGTAGTAGTGGTAGTAGCAGTAGTAGTAGTGGTAGTAGCAGCAGCAGTAGTAGTAGTAGTAGTAGTAGTAGTAGTAGTAGTAGTAGTAGTAGTAGCAGCAGTAGTAGTAGTAGAAGAAGTAGTAGTAGAAGAAGTAGTAGTAGTTGCAGTAGTAGTAGTTGCAGTAGTAGTAGTTGCAGTAGTAGTAGTGGAGATGGTAGCAGTGGTGGTGGTGGCGGTGGCAGTGAACTACTGGCATAATTCTGTTTAGTGTGAATGGCCTTAGACTTCAGATCTTGTGCAATTTCCCAAACACGCTCATCCTGATAACAGCCTGACTCTTACGCACCTCCTCTGTGCCTCGCCCTCAGCATCCCTATCGCGTCACATAGCTGTCACTGAGGCTATCAAAGAGTGCTTTGCCCTCAGACTGATTATCGGACTTCTCTATCGTCCTGCTCGTCAATCGCGAAGATGGCGCTGTCGTCAGCATTCTCTTGACGTAGGAGAGTGACGACAGATAACCTGCCTACGTCATCCCAACGTCACACACGTGTGGCCGCTTGGCCCAGTGGTAGATTGCAGAGTTGGTAGGGAGATGTGGCAAGTTCGATCCTGCTAGCTTCTAGCGTAAAAGACCGGCTATTCTGGCCATCCTTACGTGTCTTGTCGTTCTGGTGGTCAGAATGCTAGATGTTATTTCCGTCCTTTCTGTCTGTATGGTGTTTCCTATCTGCCTTAGTACGTTTAAAACTGGGGGTGGGTGTTGACACGTGAATGTAATCTTCACACACATATACAAGCATTTGCGCTCTCTCTCTCTCTCTCTCTCTCTCTCTCTCTCTCTCTCTCTCTCTCCTCTCTCTCTCTCTGTGTATGCATGACAAGGACAGATTGTAAGACTAGGCTTTGGCCTAAAATCTTCATCCTTGGGTATTAAAGATCAATCAATCAATCAATCTTTCTCTCTCTCTCTCTAACACACATACATACAGAGAGAGAGAGAGAGAGAGAGAGGAGAGACGAGAGAGAGAGAGAGAGAGAGAGAAAGAGAGAGAAACAGAGAGAGAGAGAGAGAAACAGAGAGAGAGAAAGAGAGAGAGAGAGAGAGAGAGAGAGAGAGACAGACAGACAGACAGACAGACAGACATACAGACAGACAGACAGACAGAGAGACAGACAGACAGACAGAACCTTCCGTCAATATTAATCCTGCACAACCCAATGTCTTTTGACTCCCTCCCCCCCCCCCAACCTTCCTCCCCGCCCCACCACACCCTCCGTCCCCGCCCCTCCACCCTCCCCCGCCTCCTTTCCCCTTCCCCCCTCCCTCTAACCTCCCACCACTTCTCTCTCCCTTCTTCCCACCCTTACTACTTCCTCCACCCCCCCCCACCCCCCACCCCCCCCCCACAATCCTCCTTATTTCCGTTCTATTCCAATGGCTTCTCCTCTCTTTTCAGCTTCTTCTCTCCTCCCCTTTCTTTGATTTACTGGTCCTGATCCTCAAGGTCTGTCTGTTTGGACGGGCGTGTATATACAGATATATACAGAGCAGTGTAACACTGTCACTCTTGCATACCCCATTCATGACACAGCATTTACTCCATACGCACACGCAATCTTTCCAAACAACCAAAAGGCGCCTACCGAATGTTTTTCTTCTCACCACCTCTCCTTCAGGGAAAACAATTTTACTAAATCACATCATCCACTTGTAAACAGATTTTACCGTCCGTATCCCTCTCTCCACACTGGAGAGACAAATAAATCTGCACACATGTATCTAACTCTCCTCACGTCGGAGACAAATCAATCTCCCACATGTATCTCCTTACACTGAGAGAAAAAACAGTCTTCTTCCACATGTAATCTCTCCTCACACTGAGAGATAAAATAATCTAGTCCGCTTCTATAAAGCGGGCCTTCCAACATTCCGATATCCAAAAAAATCGCGTACCAGAGAATACAATAACTCCCGTAATCACTTGAGGACCTGCCTGCACAAGTAAAAAGCTTCTCCCGCTTTTCTCAATTCCTGTCTATTCTCACTGAGACAATATACTGCCCCCTCGAACTCTCCTGTCCTGGAGATACGAAATCCCGACTTCTCTTCCTGGAGTTCTTCTGTCTCTAGAGAACGACGAGCTTCAACTACCTCCTCCCTGGAGTTGTACCTCTGCTGGGGCTGAACAACCAGTGTGTTCCTCACAACCATGGCCAATACTTCACCACCTCACGGGGTGAAAGGGAGGGTGAAGGCGAAAGGGTTAAGTTAAGGGTGAAGGGCTGAACACGAATAAGGTCGTGTAAGTAACCTGCTTCTCAATTCAACATATGAATTCTTTACTTTCTCTTTTCCTTAAGTTTTTCCCCCTTAGCTTATCCCTTCCCCCAACTATCTATCCTCACTGGTAATGACTGGTCAGCAACGAGGACCACCGTCCTGGCAGTGTTCGAGTCTCTAGGGGCCATCTGCTGGGTTAAAACTGACTCTTCCTCCTTCCCCTCCTAGTGAGTGCATACTCAGTGTTCAAAACACATGACCAGCACCTTACCTACCAGCCCGGTAAACTCTCACTCAGTGGTCACTTTCACCCCAATGAAACCAAATTTCGTTTCTTGATGAGTCATACTCACAGTTATTTTGGGGACGCCCGCTACAACTAGTCAAGCCACATGAATATTCTTCCTTTCGTTGTGGCACGGGGAAAATGATTCATAACCACTAACTTCAAGTGATGGAGCGTCCAATGCCCTTGAATGTGAGGCTACTCACATGACAACCCCCCATCCAGGATGAAAAAATTTTCTCCAGAAAATTTTTTAAAGGATATACAACTTTCACTTAAACACATCTTCAGCCATGAATCTCAAAAAAAAAATTTGGTGTAAACCATCGCCACAATGAATATCACCAAAATAATAATCAACCGTATAGAATCAAATCACCATGATCCACCAAAATAGCATATTTCAAAACTTTTCAGGTCTTTCTAAAAAAAAAAACATTCATAATTGTCAACCTACTCATCCAAATCAATTCACAAATTACAATGGAAAAAACAATTAGGGATAATACCAATTCAAAGTACCAATTGTGTTCATACATTAAGATGTGAAGCACATATTTTCCTCTGATCCTTTGTCTCCACATCATATGTTTCAAAACCCTCATGAAAATGAGAATACTTTCCAAGTGTGAAATGTTTCTCAATAGACCCCCCCAATTTTTTATAAACAAAATTAAACATATGTTTCTTTTTCCCCCCCCACATGTTACTGTTATAGTCCATTGAAAAGTCACGATGTCTTCCCCCCATTGTTGACAATGACAAATGACAAAATGGTTGTCTTCATTGCACAATCAAACATGTGTATATACATTTTCAAACAGAGTTATTTGCTCATCACACATATATATATAATCATCTTTCACAAGCAAAATTAGACATAAATAGTACTTGATTTTTCCCATTGTTTATCAAAGAATAAATATGTATTACATCAACACAATGTAGTTGTTTGCTTGCAAAACATATAGTCACTTCAATAAGCAAATTATGCATAAATTAAAAACCCACTTGATTTAAATTCCGCGTCAGTAGCATACAATGCAGCACCGTCAAAAGTGATCACAACCGTAATAATTAAGAAAGACAAAAAACAGAATAGGTCTTTCCCTTGAAGACAGTTACATTTTTTTTTTTTTTTGTCCATGAATATTCACGGCACGTGACAAACAAATCAGCCATGACATTTTGTGTTCCAGGCACTGGTTTCAACAGTAAATTGAAATTCCCTTTAGTCAAGTATAATATCCACAAAAAAGTTTCTTCTTGAAGCTTACACTAGAAGTTCTTCAATGTCTGGGATGGCTCGGCATCGAACACAGTGATCTATATTCACTTTACAGTAATCGATGGCCAGAAACGCACGAATCCCTCAGGTTATCCCACCAATACCACTTGTGAGCTGTACGGTAAATGTATAAGGTTCCTAATCACCTTTAAATCCAGCAATTACATTTGATTCTCTCTCAACCACCTCTATTTTTTGCAAATGGAGGGGGGTATGGTTCCTGGTTCGCACTGGTATTTCAGAATTAACGAATACTAGATGGGGTTCAATACCAGTTACTGTACCTGGGGTATCGTCCAACACATCCTGAAGTCCTTTCCAAAATGTCTTTGAGCTGTTTCTGTTGACTTGTAGACAAATCATTCGACAGAAAACATCTCATAAGTTTCACCCTTTGATAGACAGAAGAGGAATGGGTACCAACATCATCTGCACTGGTAGATGTTAACATTCCCTACATTTGGCTGTTTTCATAACCTTTGATCTGTCCCTGTACGTTACATTGGGTAAAAATTCTCACTGAATTAATGTCTGTCATGTTGACATCAGTTTCTGACATAGGACAATATCCACTCAACTGACTGGTTGATGGCAACATTTGTACGTTCAAACATACTTCATCAACATTTCACATGAAAATACATTCTCAGTGTTTGCCATTTTGATCTTATAATTTACTTTTCAGAAATTTTTCGAACCACCTTATAGGACCCTTCCACATAACACGTAGCATGTTATGTTCATCAGTGAGTAGCACAAGAACTTTAAATCCCCTACAACTGAAGGAACGTGCCTTTGCTTTTCTGACTGCAAAGACCTGTACACATCAGTTTCCTATCAGCTGACTGTTGACGCAAGCTCACATGCATCCCTTCAAACGATTATGCAGTTTCATAAACGTATTGGAAACATTTTTAACTGTCAGGTATTGTCCGTCATTCCTCCGTCCATTGTGTCATCAGCAATCCAAAGGACCCCTTGGTGGAGTGTTCCGAAAAGAAGCTCAAATGGAGAGAATGCCCAGCGTTTCGTTTCGGCATTTCCTGTATATTCAAAAAGCAAAGCCGGTATGAAACATCCAAATTCCATGGGGCTTCTTGCCTTGCAAACTCCTCAACATGGACTTCAACGTTCCATTGAACGTTCAACCATGCCATTCGATTGGGGATGATATGGCGTGGTTGAAATGGAAGAGAATTGACAACATCCCCCTAACCCCATTAAATTTCTCTTCATAAGAATCGAAAGAATTGGCGTTCCACAAATCCAGAGAAATTGTCAATCTGGAAGACCCACTCTGGAAAAAAAATGCAAGTAAAGCCTCAGCGACAGATACTGTATCAATTTTCTTCAGTGGAACGCTTCTGATACTTGTTGCTGTATCCACCAAAGTCAAGATATACGATAACCCGAAGAAACAGTGGTAGCGGTCCAACAAGATCAATAGCCACCTTCCGAAATGGAACAGAAAAGAGAGGCAATTTGTGCAAAGGAGCACATGGGACCGACCTTTCTGAGATGTCTTTTTGGCAGATGTCACATGAGCGGCAGTATTTCGTAACATCCTTTGTGACACCCGGCCAATAAAAAGAATCAGAACTCTCTTTAATGTTTCTTTTTGATCCGCAGTGACCAGCGAAAATGCATCATGAGCCGTGATGCAGTACTGTTTTCACATAAGTGGTTTTGGAAACCACAACTTGTCTTTGTCCTGTCCAGTACAACACCTGTAGAGAAATGTTAGAGGTCCAGTATTGTACGTTGGTTTGTCCGTTTGTCCGTCCAGTGACAGTCGTTTAGGCGTCTTCGTCTTTTCCTCAGCATTTCATTTAAATCATCTGGGGTAATCTGGAGTTCATCCCCAGTTTTGAGACTTTTAGCGCTTTGTAGCCTTTCCCCTGCTCTATGACCATTAGATCTAGTCACACAAGACAAGGAACAAACCGATCACCCAGCACCACCATGTACTGTAGCGACACCTGGCAAATTTGCCCAAGATCAAGTCCAGACTGTGGTTATCAATACACAGGCGGTAAGAAAACCGGAGTAGACGGTGTATCGACTGAAATATTCGCCAGCGAAACGTTTCAAATCATGCCTCCAAAAAACGACCTACACTTTGGTGACAGTGTTAGATACCGCACTGGTCTTGAAGCACGAAAGATTTCCGTACACCACAGTGGTGCACCCAGTGTCTCGCAACCGAAGCCTGCAATACCATTGATGGCACCGTTTTTCATAACACCATCCATCAACATATTGATCTGGTGTCCAAACCAAAGGCCTTCTTCACAATCATGGAGACAAATGCGGGTTTTGAATCACACCCGGTCTGAAAGGGCAATTCTGTTTCAGATGGAGACTTGCCATCACAACAGAAACAGCGCATGTCAGATCGGCAGCTGACTGATTTTGGAACTTTTCTGTTCTGGCCACGAACTGGCCCAAAAGGTCCTACTTGGTGGTCGTTGGTCCACACCTTGGAACGTTTTGCTGAAAGTAACGGGTTCCTGTCCGGCGTGCGTACTGTTATTGACGAAAGTCAACTCGAAACCGCTGAATGAATCCCTGTCCGTTCCTAGGATAGGTATATCCTTGAGGTACTCAAAAATGACCCACGATATCCTTTCCTGTAAACTTCACCTGCCTGAGGTGATATAGTACATGACGCATGAGACTCAAAGATGGAAAATTCTCCTTTCCTAGCCACGCCCTTATCTGGGTGAGCGACACAATCTGAACACCATCTGACAACATTTCCTCCACGTTTATCAAATTGTCTTTCTTTAAGGAAATGGCAAGACTTTGCTCACGCTTCTGGAAAAGTTGTTCTCTAAGAAGGAGATCTCGCAGTGACGAAAAGTCTTGTTCGTTTTAGATAAATCGATCCATCGATTCCAAACAATACTCAAGCGGATCAGAAACGACTGAAAAAACGATTCCTCCTTTTTCAGGGCGCACAGAACGGAAACGTTCCGTGAAAACGATCAGCAGAACATTGAAAATTTCTTGAGAGTTCTTCTTTCAACTGATCCCAAGTTAAATTTGTTTCGCTGCAAGTGAGTGGTACAATGTCAAAGCGCACCCTTAACATAACGACGCAATATACAATGTCCACTTGTTCCTTTTCCAACCACAAGACTTTGCGTGACTTTCAAATCGGAAAAGAAAAACATCTATGTCATCCTTTTTTTCCTCGAAAGGTGGCAACATTGAATAATATGCCGCTTTTGGATTAGGCGCGGAGCTTGCGGAAACCGACTGGTGGAACTGGTTGGAGTTCTCTTGATGCCTGTATTCCTTTTAATTTCAGCATCAGTCTCTTCTAGTTCTACTAAAACTGCCTCAAACTTAAATTGACGTGCTTTTCTTCAGCTTCCCTCTGTAGTGTCTATTTTCATCAGCTTTACCCTCCCGCTGTAGTCTTTTTCTTCAATTTCAGATTCCCTCTGTAGTCTTTTTTCCTCCGATTTAGCTTCCGCTCTGTAGTCTTTTTTCTTCTTCAGCTTCCGCTTCCCTCGTAATTCTTATTTTCTTCTCTTCTAGTTTTCCTTTCTTTTCTTCTCTTTCTCTATAGCCTGTCTGCCCTATCTATCATTGTTGCACATAGTTAGTAAAGGTTTCTCTCTCCATCAAAACCCTAGCGTTCCGTCTTGTTTAAACATATTTTATCAAAATCATCCATAATGAATCGTCAGATATAAACACCAAACAACTCAAAGTATGAATAAAAATAAGGCGATAATATGAATAATGTTATGTTTACACAAAACGCGTAATTAATAGTATATACAAATACAGAATTCAAATTTCCGGAATAAACAAAAAACAGCTTACTTAAAACAGGGTAGATATGAAATCCAAGATTGTATTTTCCCAAAAATAATTTGCAACTGTAACAATTTGGATTTTAACAAAACAAATGAAGTTTAATACAAACTGTTATCCCCTAAGAAAAGAAAAAAAATAAACACAATAAATTTTCTGAAAATAAATTCTTTTATATAGTTTTATTTCTCAAATGTTCTTGTTAGTCAGTCTTTCTTTGTTTTCTTATTTCAAAATGGAGTTTACAAAACAGATGGTATCGCCTTATACAAAAAATAATATAAATTTACAAACCAATGGAAGCAACAAACAATTAACAAGAGTGTAAGAAACACAAACTGCGGAAATCCTACCTAAGAAGGAATGAAAATGTGTAAAAAGAAAACTAGATAGGAGCTATTGAAGGAGAAGGTTTAAAGAATTTTGAAAAAAAGGGGTTGAAAAGGAAATGAAAAGGATACACAGGACACGAATAGTAAGAGGAAAATCAAGAAAAGCAAAGAAGCCCACAGACAGCACCCTAGTGGTCACAGTCTCCCCGTGAAACGGAGACGGAAAAACAAATCACTGCACAATATATACACACTACAGTAAATAATACAAAATACTAACAATGCAATCAATAAATGCACATTCAACCCAAACCAAACTCAAAGAAAATCTCGCACCACATAGCCCAGAAAAAAAAGATGATCAAAAGATAATATGTTTATTTGGGCAGAGACGGTAATCAACCTCACCACCTACACTATTAGCGTGACGGGGAGGAGAAGTTTGATCCCGACACTCTAGGGTCAAGGGAAAAACTTCAAAATGAAACAAAAGGAAACGAAAGAAAATAGATAATTTACGAGAAGGGAAAGACTATTGACTCCCCAAACGCCATGTCCCCCCCTGCTAAAAAACAAACGCAGGAAGATGTTAGGGGCTATCAGTCTGGGAAGGGGACAAAAAATACTAAACACTATGGGAAGAAAACGACTCCTCAACGCCCAGTCCCCCTTGCTGCCAGGTACGAGCAAGAGGAGGTTGAGCTATCGGATCCTGAGGTGGGGAATGGTCAAAAAGAAATCCTACCAAAAAAAAAAAAAAACCTTAACGGAGTAAGCAAACAAAAGAAATCTCCAACCACCTAAACACACTAAAATAAGAAAAAATACAACAACAAATGCAAAATATTATACCAATAAATAATTAAACTTTCATCTTTTTTTTTTTCTTTTCCCCAAACCTTGAGGGCACAAAATAGAAATTCCCGAGGTTACAAAAGAAACCTTTCCCTTTCTTTTCTTCCTCAAAACTCCCGTGAGGTAACAAAATATAAATCAATTTTTTTTTTAAAACCCCAAGGGCACAAATAGAAATCTTTCATTTTGTTTTTTTTTATTCCCGGAGAAAAACAAAACTGCAGCATACGCCCGTGAAGCTGGAGTCGGGGTCACCACTGTCCACACTGTCCACTATGCATTCCCGCATTCATGACAGCATTTAACTCCATTCGCCACGTCAAATCTTTTACCAAACAACCAAAAGGCGCACTACCGAATGTTTTTTTCTTCTCCCCCTCATCTTCATGGAAAAACAATTTACTAAATCACACCATCCACTTGTAAACAGATTTTACCCTCCGTATCTCACTCCACACTGAGAGACAAATAAATCTGCACACATGTATCTCTCCCTCACTCGGGAGACAAATCAATCTTCCCACATTTATCTCTCTTTTACACGAGAGAAAAAACAGGGTCTTCCACATGTAACTCTCCCACACAGAGAGATAAAAATAATCTATTCCGCTCTATAAAGCCGTGGCACTTCACATTCCGTTATCCAAAAAAAATCCGGACCAGGAGAATACATAACTCCCGTAATCACTGAGGACCTGCCTGCCTCAAGTAAAAGCTTCTCCGCTTTCCTCAATTCCCTGTCTCTCTCTCTGAGACAATATACTGCCCCCTCGAACTCCTCACTCCTGTCCTGGAGATACAGTCTCGACTTTCTCTTCCTGGAGTTCTTCTGTTCTCTTTGAGAAACGACGAGCTTCAACTCCACACCTCTCCTGAGTTGGTACCTGCTGGGGCTTAACTACCAGTGTGTTCCTCACACCCAGGCCATCTTCACTTCAACCACCTCACGGTGTGAAAGGTGAAGGGTGAAGGGCGAGGGTAAAAGGTGAAGTTGAAGGGCTGAAACAAGAATAAGGGTTCGTTGTAAGTAACCTGCTTTCTCAATTCAACATATGAATTTTCTTCTTTCTCTTTTCCTAAAGTTTTCCCCCTGAAGCTTTCCCCCAACTATCTATCGCACACCTGGTAATGACTGGTCAGCAACGAGGGACCACCGTCCGGTTACAGGTTCGAGTCTCTAGGCCACTGCAGGGTTTAAAACTGCTTCTTTCCACCTTCCTCCTAGTGAGTGCATACTCAGATGTTCAAAACACATGACGCAGCACCTTACCTTACCAGCCCATTTTAAAACTCCACTCAGTGGTCACTTTCAACCCAATACCACAATCGTTTCCTTGAATGAGTCATACTCACATTATTTGTGGACGCCCGCTACACTAGTCAAGCCACAAAATATTCTTCCTTTAGTTGTGGCACGGGGAAATGATTTCATATCACTAACTTCATGTGATGGAGCGTCCACATGCCTTGATAGTGAGGCATACGTCCACAATGACAAGCCACGAGATAACGCTTATCCACAACCACGAAGACACAGGATCTAGGACCAGTACTGGAGATCCACTGGGAGGCAGACCCATCCTCCTCCGCGCTCGGCAAAATCTTGGTAACGGGGAAGGGCGAAGCTATCAGCCGGTGTATTCATGCTCGCTTGTCGACTGGAGCGGGGCCCCTCCCAGTTCCTGGGTGGAGTTTGGAATGCGGTACAAATGGTTTGTTGTTCCAGCGCCTTGTGCCAGGGTTATCACTGGTGGATGACCCATTGCAGAATGGAAGGAGGAAGGAACTCTGTGGGTTCAGGGGAGGGAGCGGGGTGGGGGGTTACTTGCGGGTAAAAGGAGGATGGGGCTGGGGGGGGGGGTGGGGGGGGGGGCGGAGAAGTTGCGGCGCAATTTGTCCAAAGACATGATTTTGTCCAAAAGGATAAGAATCGCGGGCTGATTTGTCTGTGCAGACAGATTTGTTGTTACTTGTTTCTTTTTATTAATGTGTTAATTTGTTTATCATTCATTCATATACCTAAATGATTAAATTAATTGATCAATTCATTAATTCATTTATTTATTCATTTTTACTTGGACATATCAGACGCCGATTTGTCCCATTTTTAGGGGTGTGGAGGGGAAGGAAACAGGTGGAAAAGGGGGGGGGGGGGGGAGGGGGGGGAAGCGTGCATTGGACATGTGACAGAAAG
>CM031608.1:5261535-5264337 GCA_018398815.1 Conus ventricosus
TAAGAAAAAGTTCTTATTCTGTTTGTACGATTTAAACAAGAAAAGGTCTTTCTATAATAGAAATAGTATATTTAACAGTTTAGCTAAGAAAAAGCTCTTACTTCTGCTTGGACGATTTAAACAAGAAAAGGCCTTTCTATGATAGAAATAGTATGTTTAACAGTTTAGCTAAGAAAAAGCTCTTACTTCTGTTTGGACGATTTAAACAAGAAAAGGCCTTTCTATGATAGAAATAGTATATTTAACAGTTTAGCTAAGAAAAAGCTCTTACTTCTGTTTGGACGATTTAAACAAGAAAAGGCCTTTCTATGATAGAAATAGTATATTTAACAGTTTAGCTAAGAAAAAAGCTCTTACTTCTATTTGGACGGTTTAAACAAGAAAAAGTCTTTCTATAATAGAAATAGTATATTTAACAGTTTAGCTAAGAAAAAAAGCTCTTACTTCTATTTGGACGGTTTAAACAAGAAAAAGTCTTTCTATAATAGAAATAGTATATGTAACAGTTTAGCTAAGAAAAAAGCTCTTACTTCTATTTGGACGGTTTAAACAAGAAAAAGTCTTTCTATAATAGAAATAGTATATTTAACAGTTTAGCTAAGAAAAAGCTCTTACTTCTGTTTGGACGGTTTAAACAAGAACAGCTTTTTTTTCTTCTTCTTCCATTCAGATGGTTTAGAAAAAAACAAACTTTTCCTTCTGTCTAGCTTCTGAAGATGGTTGAGAAAAGAAGAGGCTTTTGCTGCTGTGTAGACAGTTTAAGACAACAAAGGGTTCGCTTGTCTAGTCGCCTACAACGAGGAAGCTTATCAGATATAAACGTGACTACGTGACCATGTTACGCAATCTGTAACTCTGACCTCAAGCTTCAAGTCTATGGATGATGCAAGACCCGTCCATGAAAGGCTGAGATGATTCTCTCTCTCTGAGATGCTGATTTCTCTCTCTGCCCCCCCCCCCCCTCTCTCTCTCTCTCCTCTCTCTCTCTCTCTCTCTCTCTCTCTCTCTCTCTCTCTCTCTCTCTCCCACCCCTCTCTTCTCTGAGATGCTGATTTCTCTCTCTCTCTAGCTCTCTCTCTCTCTCTCTCCCTCTAGCTCTCTCTCTCATCCCATGCCATCTCTATATATAATTACCTGGGCTTGTGGATAAGCTCAAGATCAACTCAATATGACAGGCCTGGCTTTTCTGAACCATAATTGCACCAACTTGCCAAACTGATACACGATTATTTTTATACCTCCAGGCCTCGCCTTCTTCAGGGTTTCCATGGTTATGATTTAAGACGCAGCTGCATGACAAGTCATTTTGTTTTTCTATTTCCAGGGTTTTTGTTTTTGTTTTTTTGTAAAAAATACTTCATTAACAAGCGCAGCAGCACTAGACAACGCTTTTACTTCACATAAACAGTGCCAGAAGTACAAGCTATAACAAGAGAAATACGTTCTGAACAAACTGGTTCAAAACAAACAAACAAACTCAAACGCCTGTCAAAGTTGCAGATGACTCGGAATTTCTATTGAAAACGTCTGAAATCTTTTTTTTTCCAATATGATTTTTAGATAACACAAAACAAACAAACAAAAAACAGAGAAAAACAGCATCAAAGCAAAACAAATAAAAGGAAGCTAACGTGTTCTTACATCGCGGTACAGTCAAAGACAGACATCTCCATAAGCATTGGCGGTTGAGGTACCCATTCTCCAGGCACACATGCAGACTGACAGGCATGCAAGGTGCTAGACGAATGGTCAGTGTAAACAAATTGACATCAGAGGTACGTTTCTCAGTCGTTAAACTTTTTTACAAAACGAAGTTTTGTTGTTTTCCTGTGCACTTCTCTTGGCATGTCATTGTAGGACGACATGTCTATGCTTCAAGTCCAAGACGTGTTGCTCCTTAACGCGGAGCCGACTTCGGGACCCATTTCAAGGCTGTCACTTTTTTCCGCTGGAAGGTCTTGAAGAGGAGTAACCATGGGAATCAGAATCACAAATGTGAACATTGGCATCCTTTAGTGTGTGTGTGTGTGTGTGTGTGTGTGTGTGTGTGTGTGTGTGTGTGTGTGTGTGTGTGTGTGTGTGTGTGTGTGTGCGCGCGTGCGTGCGTGTGGCGTGCGTATGTGCGTGCGTGCGTTTGTTCGTGCGTGCGTTTCTGTGTGTGTGTGTGTGTGTGTGTGTGTGTGTGTGTGTTGTGTGTGTGTGTGTGTGTGTGTGTGTATGTGTTGTGTATTTGTGTGTGTGTGCGCGCACGCGTGCGAGCGTGCTGTGTGCGTGCGTGTGTGGTTGTGTGTTGTGTGTTTGTGTGTGTGTGTGTGTGTGTGGTTTAGTATGTCTGTGATGTTGTTGTTACTGTTGCTATTTTGAACAAAGAAGTTGTGTGGAAAAACAAGTTCAGGCACAAACAAATACTCCCTATCATGACAAAGACTTTGGGAGGGATGGGAGTAGGCAGATGGGATGGTAGGGGCAGGAACGAAGATTGGTCGGAGGTGTTTGTGTGTGAGGGGGGGGGGGGGGAGGGCTGGGAAAAGGAGAGGGAAGGAGGGGGAGGGAAGAGCAGGGCAGGGGAGGGGAGGAGAGGGGGATGGGGAGGAGCGATGGTAGAAGAGGGGAGGAGAGGGGGGATGGGGAGGAGGGAGGGTAGGAGAGGGGAGGAGAGGGGGGATGGGGAGGAGGGAGGGCAGGGGAGGGGAGGAGAGGGGGGATGGGGAGGAGCGATGGTAGAAGAGGGAGGAGGGGTGGGGAAGGGTAGGAGGGGGAAGTGAGGGAGGAGGGGGAGAGGGGATGGGGAGAGGGAGGTAG
>CM031608.1:5264437-5286937 GCA_018398815.1 Conus ventricosus
CCCCCCCCCCCCCCCCCCCCCCCCCCCCACCCAAGCTCCGTCCCTCCCCACGGCCCAGTGTCGCCTCTGTCCACCTTCCCTCCCTAAGCCGGCCGTCACATATTCCCATATTGTCCGTGCTTTCCAGGACAGACGGTGGACTTTCAAGGGTCCGCCTCATTCGCACACACCAACTGGTCCACAACTCATTTCAAAACGGTACATGATGTTTTGTCGAGCTTCGGTTTTAAAAAGAAGGGTTCATTCATAAATGTTGGTTAAAAAAACGGTTGTTTTAATGCACATGAGCTTCGGTCAAAAACAAGAATTCGTTAATCAATGCTGGTTAAACCAGTTGTTTACAACACACAAATTTCAGAAAGGAATGAACAAAACAAAACAAACCAACAAACAATAACAAAAAAGCAAGTTGTACGTCAACTGATTCCGTGTCTACATTTCACAGGATGATAGTGATATTCCCAAAGGAGTTTTATCTCGCGACTTCGAGAAACAGACTTACTAAAACTTGCAGACTGTGAGAGAAATTGAGGCAGTCAAAACTTAAAGAACAACATAGAAGACTGATCAAACATACCCATTATTGTAACGGTTGAAGAGGAAAAAGAAAATTGTCATGGTATTCCAATGCCAGGTAACATCACCAGAAGGACCCTGTCAGCAACACGTGCCAGCGATCCTACAGTATACGCCTCGCCGTGATGGTGAATTTTCATTTGGATTCAGACTAATACCGATGATTGACCTGGTTGGAGTCCGAAAGACTGAAAACATAGCAGAGGCCTGCCGGCAGGTGTCGTAGCTAAAAGCGTCGGACTCTTTGTCACGCGGGTCCTGGGTTCCATTCCCATTGAAGGCGCGCGGGAAAGAGTTTCTCTTTGGTGACATCTATGCAGCCTTCACCCCCACCCCCTCCTCCCTCCCCCTCCCCTCCTCCCGGTCTTTCCGGCCGTCTCTAGATCGAAAACTGTCCGTTTGGTCTTTCATGTGTTTTTTTTCCCCCGGTTAGTGTACGACACAGAAAACTGACCCGTTTTAAGAACAAACCAACAGAATGGCGCTCGATCGAGAGATAGTTGCAGGCATCGTATTCATGCCTTAAGTATATATAAAATAAAGCTTAGTTAAGTAGTTGCTCGTTCTTCGTTGTCATCGTCCTGAACGTTGTTTGCTTCACCTGAAGAAGACCCGAAGAGGTGGAAATGCATCGTGTTTGGTCCTGTAATCTGTTTTGTCTGGATTGTCTTGCGGAACTAGTATATACATACATTTTTCTTTTTATAATTTGCTTCAATATTTCCCCCATCAGTCACCTCGCTTTAAAGTTATAAAAAAAAGAAAGGGCTACCTTTCCGTGTGTGTGTAACGCAGGCAAACGAACCATTTAGAAACCAACTTAGAGGACGGTGCTCCATAGAGAGATGGTCAGAAGAGGACGGTGCTCCATAGAGAGATGGTCAGAAGAGGACGGTGCTCCATAGAGAGATGGCCAGAAGAGAGAGAAGGGCACTGACTGATGCTCAACTCTCATCTTCTCCATCAACGTTACAGCAAGACCCCCGGCCGACGTGGCAACGCAGGTATGTTTACCAACGAGTAAAGCTGCCTTTCGTACCCTCCCTCCATGGAAAAAAAAGAATTTCTCTCTCTTGAAGGTCAAGGTCTGTTCAGTAGCAGAAAAAAAAACGGGAATTGTCTTGAGAGCCAAGAGAAATGACAATGCACTTCGATGACAATAAACCAACAGTTATGTCCGACAGAAAGGAGCTCTTATACTCGTGGAGGGAAGGAGGGGGGGGGGGGGGGGGGGTTTAAAAAAAGGAAATAATTCAATTTATCGCTCTTTGGCTTTTCAACCCTTTCCCCCTGTAGATAGATTATGATCAAGTGACGGGAAAGAATTATCTGAATTCTCTTATTTATTATTTTTATTTATTTTTATTTTTCTATTTTTTTGTTTATTTATTTATTTATTTATTTTTTTTTTTTTTTTGGGGGGGGGGTGTCAATGTGGACATAGCCCGGTCTTTGTATTCTTTTGCTATGTTGATAAGGACGATCACTTACGAGTCCATTGCCTGTGAAGTCCATCTGGATCAGTTTCGGGGGTGGGGGGTGGAGGGGTAGTTCTTTTCCTTCCGTTTGTGAATGTTTGAGCTTCCTTCTCTCTGCTCGCCGGCTTTCATGACGTCACAGTCCCCAGGTACGGCGCCTTGAGGTCGGCTGGGCGATAAAAACAACAACACACACACCCAATATCATTACCTTACACACCCAATATCATTACCTCACTCACCCAATATCATTACCTCACACACCCAATATCATTACCTCACACACCCAATATCATTACCTCACACCCCCGATATCATTACCTCACACACCCAATATCATTACCTCACACCCCAATATCATTACCTCACACACCCAATATCATTACCTCACACACCCAATATCATTACCTCACACCCCCGATATCATTACCTCACACCCCCGATATCATTACCTCACACTCAATATCATTACCTCACACACCCAATATCATTACCTCACACACCCAATATCATTACCTCATTGGTGAAGCCACACGAAGAAGCTATGTATTTCGTGCAAAGAGAGAGGCACTTTTTATTATGGCAATATCCAAATGTTCCCCTGAAACTGTGAAAGACAGGACAACACCGGTGACGGAAAAGACATTTTCTAAATTATTTATGCAGTTTCGGGGGCCGGAACAGCCCAGTGGTAGAGCGCGCCGGACTCGTAATCCAAGGGTTGCGGGTTCGAATCTCTGCCGGGCCGTTTCGGTACAGGGGGATTTTTCCCTCGGAGTTAACACTAGTTCTGACTCCATTTCCCATACAGTCCTTCGAATGAGACTATAAACCGAGGTTCTGTGTGTGAACGCACGCATAACATATTGCACACACGTAAAATCCCATCACCTAATTTCGGAAGAGAAGGCCAGTTTGGCCGTTGGTATGGATGACACGTTACACACAGCATGCACCATCCCCGAAATTGGAGTATGGCTGCCTTAATGGCGGGATAAAAAAACGGTCATACACACAAAACCCCACTCCCTTTGTTGGGTAGAGGGGATTAATCCTTGCCTTTCTATACAGGGGGTGTCCACAGGAGTATCAGCCTGCGTACGCAGAAGAAGAAGAAGATGCACTTTGTCTTCCATGATGCGTTAAAAAATAAAAGGAGGGGGGGGGGGGGGGGGGTTGATACTGCCTGCGTCATCAAGTCTAAAAAGTGGAATGAAAAGGGCGGGTATTTGTTTCTCGGAACAGCCCTGATGTGCAGTTTACACGAGCGACTGCATTCTATGTGTCACTTTTATCGAGTTGTACCTGAATCACGCGCTGACCAAGCAACAGGCGAGGACAAAGCCACTCACACACCTTGCCCTTTAACCCCTCGCGCTACAGCTGGAAAAAAATGCACATTTGTGAGTGCGTGCATGCGTGGGTGAGTGAGCAAGTGTTTTGTGTGTGTGTGTGTGTGTGTGTGTGTGTGTGTGTGTGCGTGTGTATGTGCGTGCGTGTGTGTGTGTGTGTGTGTGTGTGTGTGTGCGCGCGTGTGTGCAAGGAGAGAGAGAGAGAGAGAGAGAATGTGCGCACGCGCGTATTTGTTGTGTGTGTGTGTGTGTGTGTGTGTGTGTGTGTGCGTGCGTGCGCATTAGAGAGAGAGAGAGAGTTCCTCATTCGTGATGCTACGTTTTAATAACCAAGACCAGTGGGAGTACTCCAAAGACTTTTGAAGTTGCAACACAAGATGGGAAATATTTTTCTTTTCACGTCCACGCCCCTCCCTTCTACTTCCCTCCTCTTTCTGTTCCTCCACACATACCACCCCCCCCCCCCCTCATCCGACTCCCCCCCACCCACCCCCTCCCCCTGCGACCACCTTTCGTCCTCGACAAAGAATTTCTTTCTGCTAAAACTGAAGGTCAAATTTAATTGCGCAAACATTAAGAACGCGCCACAAAGCGCCGCCAGAGGCTAACACCCGTTCTGAGATTTCCAATTAAACCAGCCGGCAAACTAGAAAATAAACTAAGCTGAGAAAAGAACACAAAAAAGTGTGTGAAAAGGAAGAGGGGTTGAGTGTAGAAGTCAAAAAGATTTCACCTGGGTTATTAGTCTCTCTGTTGGGTAAGTAGTTGACAATAGCCCACCCACGTTCACAATTTGCAGCAGCAACAATGACAACACATTCGAAAATTGCACACATGTACGTACCAGCGCTCACGTTTCCTTCCGAGTCCCAATGAAAAAAATCAGACAGACACACACACACACACATACACACGCTGTCGGCAAAACTCCTCCGCTACGTTCGCTGTTCTACTTGAAGACAGCGCGCTCGCTCACGTACACGGTAAACGTCTGTACTTTACGAGCTTCGCTCTGTACGTGCTTCGTGTTTCACGTGCTCATGTCTTCAGGTGCTCTAAGTGTTCAATTGTGGTGACAGCGCTCCGTTCTTTACGTGCTTCATTTTTCACCAGCTTCGTTTTTTGTTCAGGTCCACTGAGTGTTCAGATGTGTCGCGCCTGCAGCTTTAAATGCCACTGTGTTCCTGTTTCCAGCAGAGTAACAGATTAATTTTCTTCTTCTTTTTCTTGTTTTGAAGCCAGAAATATGTTTGAACGAGGAGCGAGTTCAGTCTTCGTGCGCTACTGTCTGTGGCTATACAGAGGAGTAAATGAATACCAGAATTGGTCGGGAAGGATTCCACCCCATCCCCGTTCCCCCTTCCATTTCTCTCCTCCTTCTCTGCCTCTCCATCCTCCCTCCCTAGTGATATGCTGTCAACACACACACACACACTGATCTTTCTGAAAATTTGTAGGTATGTTCACTATGGGTCACAGATGATGGCCGATGTTTACCAGAATAGCCGTTACTTACGGCTATAACGGCCCACAACGGTTTTTCCTCTTCATGGAATATCTCACGCGTATTCCAGATAAACTGGGAGCACGTTTATATGCTTTGCATCTTGTTTTTTGTTATGACTCTTTTCCTGTCTTCGTCCACCTTTGTGTTATTCCTCCATTTCTCGTTCATTGATCTATTCTTCGTCCTTTCCCAACATTGTGTCGTTGTTCAATTTCTCATAATTTTCCAACATCTGGTATAAAATTCTTATCATAATCATTATCTCCTCATTACTTGGTTGTATGCTATGGCGCCTTTCACAATCGCAGAAAACTTTTTTTTTAATTATCAGCGAAAAATCAGGCGACTGAAAAAAAAAAATTCCTGCCCAGTTTCTCGTCGTGCGAGACGTTTGACCGTTATTGTGGCTCTGGACACTACATCGTCACGATTTGAATCATTTTTTGAGGGGATACGGATGGAGTAGAAGAGAGAGGAGAGGAGAGAGAGAGAGAGAGAGTGAAGAGAGAGAGAGAGAGAGAGGAGAGAGAAGGCAAATTCCAGAAGGTGGTTGAAAGTCGATGGGGGTCCCTCATTCATGTACACCCAACACTCACCTGGTGGTAGTTCGTATTACAGGAATAGTAGAAGAGTGACGGTGTCCGAATCTTGTGTTCAAGAGCGTGCCTAAGAATTCTGGACAGCTTTGGAGGCACTTTTGAAATGACTTTTTAAAAAAAAAACGGGAAGAAGAAGAAGGAGGAGGAAGAGGAGGAGGAGCAGAAGAAGAAGGAGAAGAAAAAAAAAAGAACAAGGAGGAGGAGGAGGAGGAAGTGGAGAAGAAGAAGAAGAAGAAGAAGAAAGAAGAAGAAAGGGCACACATCGACGCGTTTACACACAAACACATACACGCGCACGCCCACGTATGTGCCTGCATTCATGCACAAACAGAATCACTGTCTGTCTGTTCGTCTGTTTCTCTCTCTCTCTCTCTCTCTCTCTCTCTCTCGGGGGTTCACATCAAGATGGCGACGAAGCAGCAGGGCTGTGTGTGAGCTCTCAGCATGATAAGCGTGTTAGGTCGGAACGTCGACAGTGTCAGTGGTGAAATTAGCACGAAAGTGGATGCAAGAGTGTCAGTGAACGCTGTGTGTGATTTAGAAGAAGAAAATGGTGGAATTAGAACTGTGGAGAGCAAGAATTGGTTTGTTTGGGGGACCGGGGAGGTTGAAAGTAAACAGACAAGATGGCGTCAGGGAAAAAGTGTTGGGAGTGAGTGAAGTGCTACGTTTTGTGTTTGAACTGGTTTGTGCAAGCCTGCTGACATGGTACGCGCTGCAGATGATCGAGGTGGCCTTCGGTCCCCGCTCGATGAGTGTAGAGACTGGACTCTCAGTGTCTTCGCCAACGGGGCTCTGGAATGAGACGGCTAAAAGAGGGGCGGGCCGTATCGAAAGTGAAACAGCGGACGGCCAGCCATGGCGGGCTGCGGTCGATAAGGCGTTACAGTGGCAGGAGTGCGGAGGAGGAACGCTCGGATATCCTAGCCAGACTGCCATAATGATGATTACGAGAACGATGGGCATGTTCGCGACCTTGGTGAACGCAATGTACCTAGCGAGCAGGCTTCGGCTGAGTGGAGACGTCGAGATCAACCCGGGACCGAGTCAAAGCAGCAACATCAGTACCAGTAGCACCATTAACAGTCAGGAAAGGCTAGAGGAGGGGCCACACAAATCGCAACAAAACGTTGACGAGAAACTCTCGACATTAGAAATCAAGTTGTCACAGATACTCGTAGGGCTTCAGGGACTTACAGACTCACAGACAGCATTAGCAAATAAATTCAAATCCCAGATAGACACCATAAATAGAGTAGAGATGAAGCAGATACACATGGCTAACACATTAGAACAACTACACAAAGAGGTGGCTGATACAAAAAGAAACACACAAAGAAACACAGCAGCAATTAGACAACTACAAGAGGAGCGAGAGTGCATGGCGCAAAAAATAGTTGGGCTGGAAGAAGAAATAGATAAGCTAGAAGGTTTCTCAAGAAGAAACAACATCAAGATCCTGGGGCTGCAAGAAACACAAGATGGGAATACGAGTGAAAACTGTGAGGAACTGGTAAAGGATATGTTGAACCACTTCATGTCAGACCCTGCATGGAAAGAGGATGTGGTGGACAGGGCACATAGGTTGGGGAGAAGGAACCCGCTGAATCCGCACCCAAGACCTGTGATTGTGAAACTGTTAAGATGGTCAGATGTGATGAAAATCATGAAAGACACGGAGGGGGAGGCAAAGGTTGAAAAGAGAAGGGATCAGACTGATACAAGATAGAACAAGACGCCAGACTGAAACCCTGAGAACATTACGGGCTCAAGGAAAAGTAGGCTACTACAGAGGGGGGCAGCTACGAGTGAAGGACAAAGACAGTGTGCCATCAGGACTGTATGAACCGCAACAAAGGTGGCATAACAGAGAGCAGCAGGCTGGGAGTGGCCGTGTGATGGGAGGGGGTCCGGGTGGACGATATGGATGGAGAGGCCAAGGAGAGGATAGGGAGAGGGACGAAGCTAGGGGATGGAGCCGGGTGGATGGACTGGGGGAGGGGGAATTTGGGAATATGAGGGAGTTGAGGGGGGGGGAGGGGGGCAAAGAAGCGCATGGACAAGGGGGGAGGGTTTGGGGTGGAGAGCGCGAACAGGGGGGGAAATGGGGGTGTGGGAGGGGAGGAGTACAGAGGGACGCATGGGTGCTAGGGAAAGGGACAGGGAGGTGGGGGGTAGAGGGATGGAAGAGGGGAGTGAGAGTGAGGGAAACGAGGAGGGGGAAGAGAATGTGGGGGCGAGAGGGGGGAGGAGGAGGGTGGAGATGTGTGGGTACGGGGGGAGGAAGCGAGTGCAAGCGTAAGACAAAGGTATGAGGATACAGACGATTCTGGAAGTGAGCATGAAAACGTAAGTGAATATGATCAGCGAGCAAAAGAGAAAGGAGCGCAGGAAGAAGAAGAAGGTGTGGAAGATAGACTGAGTGAATTTGATGGAAAGAACAGTGAAGAAAACGAGGAAAAGGATGGTGTGGTGAGGGAAATAAAATGCGCGTATGTGCAAGTGTGACGATGAGTGAGTGGGAAAGCCTACCACAGAGTATTGGGGAGATGACAGAGTTAGAAGAGGGCAAAGGGACACAGCGCGCAGAGGGAGTGACATGTGTACAGTCGACATCGATCGTTAGGGCACACAGTCTGGGAGACTAGGTGGGTACATAAGGTCAGAGCCAGTTGCAAGCTCACAATGCGAGTCAGAAGGCACAAGTGAGCAACCATCGATCGATGGGGTGCCTTACTCGCAACAGGTGACTGTCTCACACAGAGGGGAGAGAGAGGGCGCGGGTACTGATGGAGGGAGTGCAGGACTCGTGTCATGACACCACCAGTCACACACAGGGCACACACAGCGATACAGAGACAGTCAGAGGAAAAGGGGACCGGGGGGGGGGGGGGGGGGGGAGGGGGGAGGGAGGAGGGGGGAGGAGCCAGTCAGAGTGATGAAACACACACGAAACTCAATATGCGACAACCCTCACTAAAGGATATAATACACACACGCAACAGTAGGAAGACAGAGGAAGAGAAGGAGAGAGAATGCAGAATGAGAGATGTTGGGAAAGGAAAAAGAGCACAAACCATAATGACACGGACATCACGATCAAATGCAAACAATACAATTTCTTCAAACAGACAGTTAAAAAAAAACACACTCAAACACACCAAAAAAAGACAAAAAGGGCACTAATGATGGGCGGGCCGAGGCGGTCCAAAAACAGATCCGAACAATAGAGAGGGGAGGAGTGAGAGACAGAGTGAGAGTGAGAAAGCGAGAGTGAGACGGGGAAGAACAGAGGATGAGACAAAAGATGAGAGTGAGAGAGCGAGGGATGAGAGGAGTGACGGAGAGAGGAATGAGAAAGCTAAAACATTGTCCTTTTTATGTTGGAATGTGGAAGGGTTGGCTGAGAAATTATCGGACCCTGATTTCACTGAATTTGTCACTGCCTTTGACTTTTGTTGTTTGTCAGAAACATTTACTTTAAAGGATTTTGATTTCGATGTAAAGTTTCATGATTTTGTGTACATGTATTGGCCAGCGATGAAGTATACGCGGATGGGTAGGCCCTCAGGAGGTACTTTACTATTAGTGACTAAGAAGTTAACAGATCATATTCAACTGCTAAAAACTAATATTGAGAATGCATTATGTGTGAAAGTGAGCAGAAATCTATTGCAGTGTGAGAAAGATATATTATTTTTCGGTGTATATGTTCATCCAGTAGATAGCAGGTTTTATGCTGATAAAAAGATTTTTTCATGTACACTGGAAACGATTGAACAATACATATGTACGCAGATTGAGCAAGGAAACGAATTTTTGTACATTATCGGTGGGGATTTAAATGCACGAATTGGGGAGTGGGGTTTGACTGAGGATGAAAATGATGTTATATTCGAAAACGAACAGAATTATATCGCAAGTCTAAGGACCCAATAGTCAACAGCTTCGGCAAAAAATTAATTGAACTATGTGCGAGTTTCAATCTGACCCCCCTAAATGGATTGACAATGAAAAATTTTGACGATGCATATACGTTCTTGTCGGAAAGAGGCAATAGCACTATAGACTTTTATATATGCTCGCCAGAGTTGCTTGAGGTGGTAAAAACATGTGTTGTAGGACAAGAATTGAATCTCATCATATGCCTATCATATTAGAGCTACAGAGTACACTACAGAATACACAACTAGAGAAACAAGAGAGGAAATTTGTAAACATAATTAGATGGGATTCAAGTAAATCACAGGAATACACACAGTTTTTTGAAACAGAAGGAGCACAAAGAAGGCTAGAACAGATCACAGAAGAGGTGGAGCATGATGTAGACGCAAGTATAGAGAATTTCAATACATTATTGAAAGAGGCAGGAGGATGTATGTACAAAACAATAGGGACAGGGGGGGAAAGTAAATCAATAAATGGATGGTATGATGACGATTGTAAGCAGAAAAAGAAAGAAGCCAGACAAGCTCTAAATAAACTTAGTTTTACAGATAAAGGGAAGAATCCAAATAAATATGTAGAAAGGGAAGTAGAATATAGAAACAAAAGAGCGTTCTACCAAAAAACAATCAGAGAAAAGAAAAAACTATATAGAAATCAAATTTATGACACACTTACGCAAAGCTCAAACGACAGTCAAAAGTTCTGGAGTACAATAAAGAAGATAAAGAGAAAGAAAAACAAACTACCACAAATTACCTCTAACCAGTGGAAAGAGCATTTTGAGAATATATTGAATCCACAAACAACGCTGACACAGAGGGAAAATGAAACAGAAGTATCACTAATCGAGGAAGAAGTTATAGTGCAGGACTTAGATGGAGTAATAACGGAACAAGAAATAAAATTAGCATTAAAAAGACTAAAATCAGGCAAATCAGCAGGAATAGATGAAATCCCCCCTGAATTTCTAAAGACTGTGGAAAACGTAATAACACCGTACTTGAAAAAGTTGTTCAACACTTTATTTCTTAATAGCTATTTTCCCATAGAATGGGCACAAGCGGTAATCATACCTCTTCACAAAAAGGGGGACAAGCAAAATCCAGGGAAGTACAGGGGAATTTCATTACAATGTATAATAAGTAAAATATATACAGCCATAATAAATAAAAGAATATATAATTGGGCGGAAGAAGAAAATAAAATCAGCAGAGAACAAGCAGGATTCAGAAAAGGATACTCTACAATTGACCACATTTTCACCCTAACTAGCATGGTGTCAAACTGCCTATATGGCAGACGTAGAAGCAAAGTGTATGTGGCATTCATCGACTACCAAAAAGCGTTCGATACGGTAAATAGGGAGAAATTATGGGAAATTCTAAAGAAACATAAAATATCCACCAAAATGTTAAATATGTTGAAAGGGATTTATGAAACAGTACAAGCCTGTGTCAGACACGGCGCCGAAAAAAACAGATTTTTTTTAATGTTCAGCAGGAGTAAAACAGGGCTGTTTACTATCTCCTCTAATTTTCTCACTTTTAATAACGGAGGTAGCAGATAGAGTTACAAAGAAAGGAAACATGGGTACCAATTTTTTAGCAGGAACCGAAGAAATTTTCACGCTGCTGTTCGCAGACGATATTGCCTTAATTTCGTTAACACCAGCAGGGCTTCAAAATCAGCTGAAGAACTTGCAGGAAGCCTCAGATGAAATAGGTTTAACAGTAAATCTACAAAAAACAAAGATCATGGTTTTTAGAAAAGGCGGGTACTTAGGCAAAAAAGAAAAATGGTTTTACAAAGGGCAAGAGATAGAAGTGGTTAATAGCTATAAGTACCTAGGATTCACACTAACAACGAAGCTATCAGTAGACATTTCGCTTTCAGAATATGCAGGCAGAGCTAAAGGAAAAACGATAGAAATAATGAAAACAATGTATGGTTTGGGACATCTAGATATGACTATTTACTTTAAATTATTTGATTCACAAGTGAAACCATTACTTTTATACGCAGTAGAAACATGGGGTATGACTGGTTATAAAGCTATAGAGAGCGTTCACCTATTCGCTTGTAAAAAATATTTGGGGGTTGCAATGAAAACACCGAATAACTTAGTATATGGAGAATTAGGTAGATATCCCATTTGTGTAGATAGCACTGTAAGAGCGGTAAGATATTGGCTCAAGTTGCTAAAGATGTCTCCAAATAGAATACCCAAACAGGCGTATGAAAGAGAGAAGGCCGAAAATTTTAAGACCCAAAACTGGGCAAGAGACATAAAACGATGCCTCGACATGCATGGTTTTTCAGCAGTTTGGTTAAACGAAGGAGTAGGTGACGAGGACAGGTTTCTACGAGCATTAAAACAAAGAATCACTGATTGCTATAAACAATACTGGCATGATAAAATAAGTAATAGCGAGAGGTTTAATACATACTATTCCTTTAAATCAATACACCAGCCTGAGGAATACCTATACAATATTACAATAGCAAAATTCAGGAAAGCATTAACCAGACTACGCCTAGAAATTAATGAATTACACACAAATAAAAAGTACATAGACAATGAAGCGATAACAACTTGTCCCTTTTGCCCAGTAGAAGAAACAGAACTGCATTTCCTCAAAGTATGCCCATGCTATAGGCAACTAAGGGAAAAATACATATTGAAGCACCTTAAAAACGTTGGCATAATCACTATACAAAATTTAGTACAAAATAGCAATACAGAAATAACCAGAGACGTGGCCATGTTTACATATTATGCATTAAAATATAGAGAATCTTATATATAGGCAGTATAAAGGATAAGCACAATTGAGAAAACAAAAATATAAGAAACCAAAACATCAATAGTATAAGTATGAACATCTAGCACGTAGACGGGTAGTTGGGTATGAAGGAAAATATATATGTTACGAAGTAGGAACGAATTGTATAGTCTGTTATAAAATTACCTCATACTGATTGGGGACAGGATCTATGAGTGATTTAATGACAAGGGTAAAATGGGTAAATATAAGTTGTATAAACCTTGAATACTCAATGGGAACACATGGATTGATGATATATAATGAATTGTATTTGCCGCTTGTTGTGAACACCTGGTATGGACAGGCCGGAGGCCTCATATTAAAAGGCGCGGCGCATTCGCGCGCGCGTCAAGCGTCCTCTCTCTCTCTCTCTCTCTCTCTTTGTCTGTCTCTCTGTCTCTCCCTGTCTCTGTCTGTCTATCTGTCTGTCTGTCTGTCTGTCTGTCTGTCTCTCTCCCTCCTCTCTCTCTCCTCTCTCTCTCTCTCTCTCTCTCTCTCTCCTCTCTTCTCTCTCTCTCTCCTGCTCGCTCGCTCTCGGTCTTTCAGTTCACTCATAGCCCAGCCG
Source organism: Conus ventricosus (assembly GCA_018398815.1). Taxonomy (NCBI): domain Eukaryota; kingdom Metazoa; phylum Mollusca; class Gastropoda; order Neogastropoda; family Conidae; genus Conus; species Conus ventricosus. The sequence continues at coordinate 5,277,288 of CM031608.1, forward strand.
AGCACACGGAGACCTTTCAGTAATACTGGTACCACTTAGAAATGTTTTGCACACACACACACACACAACACACACACACACACACATGAGAGAGAGAGAGGAGAGAGAGAGAGAGAGAGAGAGAGAGAGAGGAGAGAGAGAGAGGAGAATCAAGCAGTGGTGATCAATCGAACTAATGGTGCAATTTGAGCCACAGTTCAATGTTGGAGAAAGAGCAAATGGTTTTCTTTTTTCTCTCTCTTTCTCTTCTTTCCTTTCTTCCCCCCCCCCCCCCCCCCTAATGAATAATAATAATAATAATAATAATAATAATAATAATAAATCGAGCTTATATAGCGCTCTTCGATGAGTAAGACTCATCCTCAGAGCGCTTTACAATACAGGAAAAATAAAAGTTTCCATAAACATTTCACAATATTGGGAAAAAGGCATCAAAACAATAGGTCACACAGCAAGCACTAAAACAGATGCACAAGCCACATCCCCCCCCCCCCACTCTATCCTCCCCCCCCCCCCCCCCACACACACACACACACACCGCCACCCCCCCACACACGACATTATATGAACAACGCTCGACAAGAATTTGGGAATAGAAGAAAAGAACCCCCATCCCCACCCCCACACCCACCCGCCTCCAATTTTGTGAACACTGCACGGGATACAATATACAACATGCAGAAGGGAGCACCCACACGCACACACACACACACACACACACACACACACACACACACACACAAAGGGCAAACTCAACACGAAACAACAAAAAAAACCCACGCGCGTAAACGCACACACACGAACACACACACGCAAAAGCACACAAGCATTCAGGCACGGAAGCGCGCATGCACATACAAGAGGCAAAAGGATGGAGAATGCATGGGAAACACGCATTAACTCGTACGCTATGAAGAAAGACAAAAAGACTTCTGAAAGAGATGCGTTTTGAGACCAGATTTGAATGCAGAGAGAGTCTGTGAAGAGCGGAGCTTGAAGGGGAGGGAGTTCCAGACAAGGGGGCTTGATAACTGAAAGAACGTTGGCCAAAGGATTTCAGTTTCATGCGGGGAAGCTTGAGAAGTTTGTCACTGCTAGAGCGGAGAGTGCGAGAGGGTTGATAAGTGACAAGTGTGTTGGAAAGATAAGCAGGCAATGTTTCATCAAAGTGTCGGAAGGCAAGTGTTGCGAGTTTATACTGAATGCGCGCATGAATGGGAAGCCAATGTAGTCTAACTAACAGAGGTGTAGTGTGGGTTCTTTTGGACATTGGAAAACAAGTCTGGCTGCGTTGTTTTGTATACGTTGAAGTCGGTTTATATCGACAGCGGGAAGACCGGCAAGAATACTGTTACAGTAGTCGAGTTTTGACATGATGAGGGAACAGATAAGTTGGGCAGTCCCTTTCTGTGTAAGATATGAGCGAATTGACGCGATCTTTCTCAAAGCCAAATAGGCTGAACGACACAGGTGACCGATCTGGACATTCATGGACAGCGTACTATCCAAATGGACACCCAGATCCCTCACGCTGTCTTCAAAGGGAATTTTGTTGGTTCCAGCTTGAATAGATTTTTCAGAAATGCGATCCAAAACAGAACGAGGTGCTGCCAACAGAGCCTCAGTTTTTTCATCATTTAGCTTGAGCTTATTTTTAAGCATCCATGATTTAACAGATTGGAAACACAGTTCAAATTCCGATACCAAAAGTTGGAATGCAGCAGGCTCAGCAGCGTCGTGCAGCTGGGTGTCATCGGCAAATTTCTGATGAGGAATCCCGTGTTCCTCAATGACCATAGATAGAGGTTGAATATACAGAGAGAAGAGAAGAGGGCCCAAACGGAGCCTTGGGGCACACCAAAGTCCAGGGGAAGGGAAGAGGAGACCTTGCCACCAACAGACACAGATGAGTTCTGCCAGTCAGATATGACCGAAACCATTCTAATGCAGTGTCTGTGATACCGAAAGACACCGACAGTCTTTTTAAAAGAATACTGTGGTCGATAGTGTCAAATGCGGCACTGAGATCTAGCAAAGTCAGAAGCGATGCCTTTTTGTTGTCAGCGGACCGAAGAAGACTGTCAGTCACACAAAGCAACGCTGTCTCGGTACTGTGATTCTGTCTGTAAGCAGACTGGTTAATTTCATACAGATTGTGCTCGGACAGATGGCGTTCGAGTTGCACAAAGACAACCTTTTCCAGGAGTTTGGAGAGAAAAGGAAGGTGAGAAACAGGTCTAAAGTTTTTAAGTTCATCGGGACATAGGCCATTTTTCTTTAGAAGAGGAACTACCAGAGCATGTTTAAAACATCCAGGAACAGAGCCAGTAGCCAGAGAAACATTTAAAATTCTCGTGAGAACTGGGGCAAGATCGGCAAGATTCTGTTTGGTGAGGTTGGTGGGGAATGGGTCAAGATCACAGCACTTTGTAGCAGACTTGGAAATAAGTTCTGAGACGAACGATTCAGACACTGTGTCAAAACGGCTAAGCTTGGGGCCGTTAAACATTTTGAAGTTTGGTGGGCCAGCGTTTTGACAATCCAAATCATGCCTTATTTTTGAAGACCATTGTTTTCTTGCACCATCGCCTCCCTCTTTCTACTGCCCACGCCTGTGTCTTTGTTTTATTGTCATTGTCTCCCTAGAAACTGGACCATAGTTTTCACGAAAAACAAACAAACAAACAAAAAACAAACAAACAAACAAACAAACAAAAAACAAACAAACAAACAAACAAACAAACAAACAAACAAACAAACAAACAAACAAACAAACAAACAAACAAAGAAAAAAAAGGAACTGTTTTCATTTACAAACAACACAACACACCACAAAGAAAGAAAAATGGTAACTGGTATAAAGATGATGATCATGATGAGGACACTGAAGATGATAAGACAGAGAAAGGGGGGGGGGGAGAGAGAGAGAGAGAGAGAGAGAGAGAGAGAGAGAGAGAGAGAGAGAGAGAGAGAGGGGGGGGGAGGCAGTAAACGAAGGGTGGCAGCAGATACATTTAAACATACCCCTTCAATGGAAAAAAAGAATGTTATCGTTTGTTTATTTTTTTCAAACACAAATGTTCATCCACAGTTTCAAGCGCGCCTTCCCTGTCTTTCTTCACGTGTGTGTGACCAACACTCTCCCCTTCTCCCCATGTGGTGACCCACTTCCCCTTCTCCCAGTGTGTGTGTACCAACACTCTCCCCTTCTCCCCAGTGTGTGTGACCAACACTCTCTCTTCTCCCCAGTTGTGACCAACCTCTCCTTCCCCAGTGTGTGTGACCAACACTCTCCCTTCTCCCCAGTGTGTGTGACCAACACTCTCCCTTCTCCCCAGTGTGGTGGTGACCAACACTCTCCCCTTCTCCCCAGTGTGTGTGACCAACACTCTCCCCTTCTCCCCATGTGTGTGTGACCAACACTCTCCCCTTCCCCCAGTGTGTGTGACCAACACTCTCCCCTTCTCCCAGTGTGTGTGTGACCAACACTCTCCCCTTCTCCCCAGTGTGTGTGACCAACACTACCCCTTCTCCCCAGTGTGTGTGACCAACACTCTCCCCTTCTCCCCAGTGTGTGGGGACCAACACTCTCCCCTTTCCCCAGTGTGTTGTGACCAACACTCTCCCCTTCTCCCAGTGGTGGTGTGACCAACACTCTCCCTCCAGTGTGTGTGACCAACACTACTCCCCTTCTCCCAGTGTGTGTGTGACCAACACTCTCCCCTTCTCCCCAGTGTGTTGTGTGTGACCAACACTCTCCCCTTCTCCCAGTGTGTGTGAACTTCCCAGTGTTGTGACCAACACTCTCCCCCTTCTCCCAGTGTGTGTGGACCAACACTCTCTCCCCAGTGTGTGTGACCAACACTCTCCCCTTCTCTCCAGTGGTGTGTGTGACCAACACTCTCCCCTTCTCCCCAGTGTGTGTGACCAACATCCCTTCTCCCCAGTGTGTGTGACCAACACTCTCCTCTCCCCTTCTCCCATGTGTGTGTGACCAACACTCTCCCCTTCTCCCCAGTGTGTGTGACCAACACTCTCCCCTTCTCCCCAGTGGTGTGTGTGACCAACACTTCTTCCCCAGTGTGTGTGACCAACACTCTCCCCTTCTCCCAGTGGGTGTGTGACCAACACTCTCCCCTTCTCCCCAGTGGTGTGTGACCAACACTCTCCCCAGTGTGTGTGACCAACACTCTCCCCTTCTCTCCAGTGTGTGTGGACCAACACTCTCCCCTTCTCCCAGTGTGTGTGACCAACACTCTCCCCAGTGTGTGTGACCAACACTCTCCCCTTCTCTCCAGTGTGTGTTGACCAACACTCTCCCCTTCTCCCCAGTGTGTGTGACCAACACTCCCTCTCCCCAGTGTGTGTGTGACCAAACTCTCCCCTTCTCTCCAGTGTGTGTGACCAACACTCTCCCCTTCTCCCCAGTGTGTGTGACCAACACTCTCCACTTCTCCCAGTGTGTGTGACCAACACTCTCCCCTTCTCCCCAGTGTGTGTGACCAACACTCTCCCCTTCCCCAGTGTGTGTGACCAACACTCTCCCTTCTCTCCAGTGTGTGTGACCAACACTCTCCCTTCTCCCCGTGTGTGTGTGACCAACACTCTCCTTCTCCCAGTGTGTGTGACCAACACTCTCCCCTTCTCCCCAGTGTGTGTGACCAACACTCTCCCCTTCTCCCCAGTGTGTGTGACCAACACTCTCCCTTCTCCCCAGTGTGTGTGACCAACACTCTCCTCCGTCCTCTCCTTCCTCAGTGTGTGTGACCAACACTCTCCCCTTCTCCCAGTGTGTGTGACCAACACTCTCCCTTCTCCCCGGTGTGTGTGTGACCAACACTCTTCCTTCGCCCATGTGTGTGTGACCAACACTCTCCCCTTCTCCCCAGTGTGTGTGTGACCAACACTCTCCTTCTCCCAGTGTGTGTGACCAACACTCTCCTTCTCCCCAGTGTGTGTGACCACACTCTCCTCCCCAGTGTGTGTGACCAACACTCTCCCTTCTCCCCAGTGTGTGTGTGACCAACACTCTCCCCTTCTCCCCAGTGTGTGTGTGACCAACACTCTCCCCTTCTCCCAAGTGTGTGTGACCAACACTCTCCCCTTCTCCCCAGTGTGTGTGACCAACACTCTCTCCTTCTCCCCAGTGTGTGTGTGACCAACACTCTCCCCTTCTCCCCAGTGTGTGTGACCAACACTTTCCCCTTCTCCCCAGTGTGTGTGTGACCAACACTCTCCCCTTCTCCCCAGTGTGTGTGACCAACACTCTCCCCTTCTCCCAGTGTGTATGTGTGACCAACACTCTCCCCTTCTCCCCAGTGTGTGTGTGTGACCAACACTCTCCCCTTCTCCCCAGTGTGTGTGACCAATGCTCTCCCCTTCTCTCCAGTGTGTGTGACCAACACTCTCCTCTTCTCCCCAGCGTGTGTGACCAACACTCTCCCTTCTCCCAGTGTGTGTGTGACCAACACTCTCCCTTCTCCCCGGTGTGTGTGTGACCAACACTCTCCCTTCTCCCCGGTGTGTGTGTGTGTGACCAACACTCTCCCTTCTACCCAGTGTGTGTGTGACCAACACTCTCCCTTCTCCCCGTGTGTGTGGTGACCAACACTCTCCCTTCTCCCCGGTGGTGTGTGTGACCAACACTCTCCCTTCTCCCGGTGTGGTGTGTGACCAACACTCTCCCTTCTCCCCGGTGTGTGTGTTACTAACACTCTCCCTTCTCCCCGGTGTGTGTGTGACCAACACTCTCCCTTCTCCCCGGTGTGTGTGTGACCAACACTCTCCCTTCTCCCCAGTGTGTGTGTGACCAACACTCTCCCTTCTCCCCGTGTGTGTGTGTGACCAACACTCTCCCCTTCTCCCCGGTGTGTGTGTGACCAACACTCTCCCCTTCTCCCTGGTGTGTGTGTGACCAACACTCTCCCCTTCCCCCAGTGTGTGTGTGACCAACACTCTCCCCTTCTCCCCGGTGTGTGTGACCAATACTCTCCCCAGTGTGTGTGACCAATACTCTCCCCTTATCCCCAGTGTGTGTGACCAACACTCTCTCTCCTTCTCCCCAATGTGTGTGTGACCAACACTCTCCCCTTCTCCCCAATGTGTGTGTGACCAACACTCTCCCCTTCTCCCCAATGTGTGTGTGACCAATACTCTCCCCAGTGTGTGTGACCAATCTCTCCCCTTCTCCACATGTGTTTGTGACCAACTCTCTCCCCTTCTCCCCAGTGTGTATGTGTGTGTGACCAACACTCCCCCCTTCTCCCCAGTGTGTGTGACCAACACTCTCCCCTTCTCCCAGTGTGTGTGACCAACACTCTCCCCTTCTCTCCAATGTGTGTGACCAACACTCTCCCCTTCTCCCTAGTGTGTGTGACCAACACTCTCCCCTTCTCCTCAGTGTGTGTGACCAACACTCTCCCCTTCTCCCCAGTGTGTGTGTGTGTGTGTGACCAACACTCTCCCCTTCTCCCCATGTGTGTGTGTGTGACCAACACTCTTCCCTTCTCTCAGTGTGTGTGTGACCAACACTCTCCCCTTCTCCCCATGTGTGTGTGACCAACACTCCCCCCTTCTCCCCATGTGTGTGTGTGACCAACGCTCTCCCTTCTCCCCAGTGTGCGTGTGACCACACTCTCCCCTTCTCCCCAGTGTGCGTGTGACCAATCTCTCCCCTTCTCCCCGTGTGTGTGCCAATCTCTCCCCTTCTCCCCAGTGTGTGTGACCAATACTCTCCCCTTCCCCAGTGTGTGTGACCAACACTCTCCCCTTCTCCCCAGTGTGTGTGACCAACACTCTCCCCTTCTCCCCGTGTGTGTGACCAATACTCTCCCCTTCTCCCCAGTGTGTGTGTGACCAACACTCTCCCCTTCTCCCCAGTGTGCTGTGACCAGCACTCTGCCCTTCTCCCCAGTGTGTGTGTGACCAACACTCTCCCCTTCTCCCCGGTGTGTGTGACCAACACTCTCCCTTCTCCCCAGGGTGTGTGACCAATACTCTCCCCTTCCCCAGTGTGTGTGACCAACACTCTCCCCTTCTCCCCGGTGTGTGTGACCCACACTCTCCCCTTCTCCCCGGTGTGTGTGACCAACACTCTCCCCTTCTCCCCAGTGTGTGTGTGTCCAACACTCTCCCCTTCTCCCCAGTGTGTGTGTGTCCAACACTCTCCCCTTCTCCCCAGTGTGTGTGACCAACACTCTCCCCTTCTCCCCAGTGTGTGTGACCAACACTCTCCCCTTCTCCCCGGTGTGTGTGACCAACACTCTCCCCTTCTCCCCAGTGTGTGTGGTGTCCAACACTCTCCCCTTCTCCCCAGTGTGTGTGTGTGTCCAACACTCTCCCCTTCTCCCCAGTGTGTGTGTGTGTGTGTGTGTGTGTGTGTGTGTGTGTGTGTTGTGTGTGTCCAACACTCTCCCCTTCTTCCATGTGTGTGTGACCAACACTCTCCCCTTCTCCCCAGCACTGCTGTTCCATAGCAGCCGTAGACGCTTCCCCCTCTTCCCCCCTCTCCCTGCATCTCACTCACAAAACATATCATCCCCATCCCGATCCGTCACCCACAAACAGTACCTCTCCCCTCTCCCTGTATCTCACTCACAAAACATATCATCCCTATCCCGATCCGTCACCCACAAACAGTACCTCTCCCCTCTCCCTGTATCTCACTCACAAAACATATCATCCCCATCCCGATCCGTCACCCACAAACAGTACCCTCCCCTCCCTCCCTGTCCTTTCCATGAACCTATGCAATCTTCTTCTTCTGCGTACACAGGCTGATACTCCTGCGGACACTCCCTATATGGACAGACAAGTATTAATCCCATCTACCCAACAAAGGGAGTGGAGTTTTGTGTGTATGACCGTTTTTTATCCCGTCATTAAGGCAGCCATACTCCAGCTTCGGGGAAGGTGCATGCTATGTGGCCTTTCTTCCGAAAGTTGGTGATGGGATTTTACATGTGTGCAAGATATGCGTGCGTTCACACACGGAACCTCGGTTTATAGTCTCATTCGGGCTGTATGGGAAACGGAGTCAGAACTAATGTTAACTCCGAGGGAAAAATCCCCCTGTACCGAAACGGCCTGGCGGAGATTCGAACCCGCAACCCTTGGATTACGAGTCCGGCGCTCTACCGACTGAGCTATTCCGGCCCCCAAACTATGCAATGAGAATGGCGAAGAAGACTGACACTGGAATTTACAAGGCAAAACAAGAACACTAACCAGAACAGTGTTAAAAACAAACAAACAACAACAATTAACGCGAAACGAGTCTGGTGACTAACTTTTTTTTAATTTTCGGAATTTACCCTTAAAAAAAAAAAAAAAAAACAAGAAGAAGAACAACAACAACAACCAACGAACAAACAAACCAACCCCAGCCTCCTAAACAACAATAACAGCAACAAACGGATTGTTTTTCTCCAAGGAACGTGTGATAAATCTTCAACCCGGCAAAGTAAATCTGAATTTAGAACGCAATTAGCCTAAAGCATTAGGGGGGGGGGGGGGGGGGGGGGGGGGGGGGGGGGAGGGGGGGTAAAAAAGAGAAAAGAAAACAGCACACACACACACACACGCGCGCGCGCGCGCACGCACGCACGCACACACACACAACACACACACGCACGCACGCACGCACGCACGCGCGCGCGCGCGCGCGCGCACGCACGCACGCACGCACGCACGCACGCACACACACACACACACACACACACACACACACACACACACACACACACACACACACACATTCGCTTGCACGTGCTCACGCACACGCTAAAACAAAAAAACAACAACAGGAGGAGAGCTAATTTTCGCCAGTTTGACAACTCACAGCTGTGGAAAATGTTTCCTGTGCTGTTCTTGTTCATCGAACCGTATTCCTAAAACTGATTTTCTTTCTCTAGCCGGTGTTTACGAAAATCTCTGCACGTAATATATAGTCAAACACAATTATTTGTTTTCAATACACATGGGACTCATGACACTAATGAGCCTTTATTTTTTTTCTAGCAGTGAAATTATTCTTGATTCACGCTGATTCAGCGTTCAAAAGTAAATTCGCATTTTCAGGACAAATTTACAACTACGCCAAAGAACACCGGAATGTTGTACCCTAATACCTCACAAAGAACTTACAAACCTACAAACGAACCATTGATTCAACTAAGTGATGAAGCTTTGTTTGAGATTGTGTGTCTGCCAAGCTGTGGCGTTTTTCAAAATGTTTTTTTTTTTTTTTTTTTGTGGTTCAATGGGGATATTTTCAAAAACTTGTGAGTACGCCTGATTTTAAAAGTAAAAAAAAAAACCCACACAAATTCAAATGGGAGTGCCTTATAAACAATTGTCAGCTTACCTAATTTTGAAGTTTTCAAATAGTTTTCTTGACAGTTTTCCAAAGGAAATCAATTGAAATCACAGTTTGTCTAACTTTGAAAGTTTCAAAACATTTGTTTTAAATAGGAGTATTTCAAAATGGTTGTGACTACGCCTAAATTATTGAAGGTATCATTTTTTTTATGGGAGCACTTTAAAGTAATCATAAATTCGCCTGATTTTGAAGGAATTATAAAATCTCTCTTTTTTCCCATTGTAAGAACTTCAAATGATTGTGAGTACGCTTTGTTTTGAAGGTTTTAAGA
>CM031608.1:5307087-5312087 GCA_018398815.1 Conus ventricosus
AGACAGACAGACAGACCACACACACACACACACACACACACACACACACACACACACACACACACCACACACAAGCGCACGCACACGCACACCACACACACACCACACACACACACACACACACACACACACACACACACACACACACGCACGCACGCACGCACGCACGCACGCCGCACGCACGCACGCGCGCGCGCGGACGCACGCAGGCACACACGCACGCAGCAAAAACAACAACAACAAAAACAATAACAAAACCACCACCACTACAACAGAACAAGAATAACAAAACAGTAGCAACAGAACAACACCAGAACAGCAATAGAACAACGGAACAAAAACAACACAACACGAACAACAACGAAAGAACAACAAGATCAATAGGACAAGAACAACACCAGAACAACTAAAGAACAGCAAGGTAATAGGACAGAAAAAACAGAACAACAACAAAACAACAATAAAACAACGCGACGGAACAAAAAGAACAAAACAACACCAGAAGAACAAAGAAAGAACAACAAGATAATAGAACAAGAGCAACAAAACAACAACGGAAAAATAACAAAACAACACCAGAACAACAAAGAAAGAACAACAAGATAATAGAATAAGAAGAACAACAAAACAACAATTGAACCTCAGAACAAAAACAACACCAGAGCAACAACGAAAGAACAACCAGATAATGGAACAAGAATAACAACAAAATCAACAACAACGGAACAACACAAAGAAAAACAACAAGCAACTACCTACAACAGTACAAGTGCGCCACTTCTTTGTAAATTACCGGCAATTTCACACCAAATTCCTGACGGTATGTAAAAGCACTACGTCGTTAACACAACTGTTTGCAAGTTATGGTTAGTGTCTGTTGTTTTTTTTTCTGTCTTTTTGTTTTTGTTTTGTTTTGTTCTGTGTTTGCTGCGAGAGTCTCTGTGTTTATTGGTTCGGATGCTTAGAGTTGTATTGGGTTTTTATGTCCTGGAGTTCGTGTGTGTGTGTGTGTGTGTGTGTGTGTGTGTGTGTGTGGTGCGTTTCGTGCGTGCGTGCGTGCGTGCGTGCGTGCGTGCGTGCGTGCGTGCGTGGCGTGCGTGCGTGCGTGCGTGCGTGCGTGTGTGTGTGTGTGTGTGTGTGGTGGTGTGTGTGTGTGTGTTGTTTGCTTGCTCGTGCGTGCGTGTGCGTGCGTGCGTGCATGCGTGCATGTGTGTCGTGTGTGTATGTGCGTGCGTGCTTACGTGCGTATTTGTGTGTGTGAATCGTAAAACCGTCCTTCTGATTTGTTGAACGAGTGACTAGTAAGTTCGTTCTGAATTCTGAAATACGACTGTTTTTGTTTTTTCGCCCGCCCCCCATCCTCCTCATCTTCACTCGACAGGAAACCCGTCTCATGTAAAGAAAATTTCGCCGAGTGAATGAGCAGATTCTTGCATGACAAAGATGAGGAGGCAGTGTGTGCGTGCGTGCGTGCGTGTGTGTGTGTGTGTGTGTGTGTGTGTGTGTGTGTGGTGTGTGTGTGTGTGTGTGTCTTTGTGTGTGTGTCTTTGTGTGTGTGTTTGTGTTTGAGAGCGCGCGCCGCGCGTGTGTGTGTGTGTGTGCGTTTGGTTGCGTACGTGCGTGCGTGCAAGCGTGTGTGTGTGTGTGTTTGTGTGTGTGTGTGTGTGTGTGTGTGTGTGTGTGTGTGTGTGTGTGTGTGTGTGTGTGTATGTGTGCTGTTGTTCTTCTGTTTAACGTCTTCCCACATAAAGTGATTTCAGACGGTATATATGTGTGTGTGTGTGTGTGTGTGTGTGTGTGTGTGTGTGTGTGTGTGTGTGTGTGTGTGTGGGTGAGAGAGAGAGAGAGAGAGAGAGAGAGAGAGAGAGAGAGCGAGCGAACATTATTTCCTACTGCTTTTTAGATGAGAAGGAGGACAGAAAGTTCATTGTAAAATACGTTTTTTCTTTCATAAGCTGCATAGACCTTAATTTGGAAGATTCAAATTTAAAAAGCTAATCAGAGTAAGTCATAGGTGTCCGTAGTATTAGACAAACAACATTTCTGAATGGTATGCAAAGATTCATATAAATTTTGTACATATCAATTACTTATGGTTTAAGAACACGCACAGACAGACAGACAGACAGACAGACAGACAGACAGACACACACACACACACACACACACACACACACACACACACACACACACACACACACACACACGGACACACGCACACGCACACACATGCATACACACACACACACACACACACATGGACACACACACACACACACACACACACACACACACACACACACACACACACACACACACACACACACATCTTTCCTCCTGGTTTTCTTTCAGAGAGGAAATAAACCTCTTTCACGGATGATCTGAACCGAGAAACAAACAACAGAAAGGGGGGGAGTCCCAAACCAGTCCATCCAATTCCACCGAAGCGAACCACAGGCAAGCCAGCAAAACCACCCCGCAGGTGAAACAGGCAAGGAAAAGTAACTCTTGATTGAAGCTGGAAACGCGCTGGGGAGAGCACAGACTCCTGCCAACGTGGAACGGATCCCGGATCCGCCCTTTGATCTGGATCCGCACCAAAATGTGAACCCTGAGAGAAAAAAGAAAAGGCGTGTTTGCTGTGATAAGGGAGGGGAAAAGGGTCTATAGGTAGATTTTTTTCTTTTCTGTTTTTTTTTTTCTTTTTTTTGCTTTCTGTTTAGGACTGAAAACAGAATTAATCACAAGGGCAAGTAACAGTTGGTATAAACTGAAACACTCATTCCCAATGCAGTTTTGTTACAGAACATGGAAAACAACAACAACAACAGAATGTCAATGTTTACATCAGCTTGAAAATAATTAACTACAAGGGCAAGTAAAGGGAGACAGGGACTCAAAGAGTTACTTCTCATGAACAGTTTCTAAGAGGGCATGGAAAATTTCAAAAAATGTCAACGTTTCTCTTACTATAAAGTTATGATATTATGTGAAAATACATTATAACGTCATGCATGGATATTGATTCTAACCAGTTTTTTTTAAATTTTTTTATTTTACAGTGTTCATGTTCTGTGGGAAATTTGCAACAATAATCGCCGAACATACCTGGACCCGCTACCTGATCCGGATCTGATTCACAGATCACGCACATTTCCACGGCTTCGTTCATGGTCCACATCCCGTCTTTCCACCCATTGTCGTTAAAATTACTTCAGCAGATGTTACGTCACCTCGCTGACAAGCAGACAGACAGACAGACAAACCAACCCACCGACAGACGCACAGTGATAACATAAACCCTCTCGTCGGCGAGGGGTGGGGGGTGGGGTGTGGGGGTGAGGGTGGGGGAACTCTAGTAATGACAAACTGTCAGCCAGCCTGCCTTAGCCCGGAGTCCTGGCGGTCGGCGCGTGCGAGCGTGACGTAAGGACTGCCGCCATGGTGGTGCTGGTGCTGGTGGTGGGGGTGGGGGGTGGCGGCACCAGCCGCCTTCTTCCAATCCCCGTACGGCGAGAACTGAAGTGGCGCGCCAGCTCGGTGCGTTACACTGCTCGTTTCGTCCGTCAATTCGCCTTTCTCTCTCTCACACACTGGTGGTTTTCTTTTTATTTTTTTTTAATTAAAAAAAAAAAATACTTTTCTTGAAGTCCGGCGCCGGTCCCGAAGGTGTTAAAAGACAGGCGCGTGTTTACTTGTGCTGCTTACGTTGTGGAGAGGTAGGGATCGATATACATGTACGTTTCAAGGCCACAAGTGTTCTGTGTGTGTGTGTGTGTGTGTGTGTGTGTGTGTGTGTGTGTGTGTGTGTGTGTGTGTGTGTCGCTTGCCTATGAGCAGGTTGGGTTATTGGGTGTTGAGTTTCAGTGTGTGGCGCCCGCGGATGTCCCAGTCGCTGAGAAACGGAAATAAAGAGGGTTGAAGTCACTGCTGCTGCTGCTGCTGATGATGATGATGATGCAGCAAGAAGACGAGTGGACTGTGTGCCCAGAACTTAACTGCCGTCAGAATGAGAGAGAGCACTGAGTGAAATGGTTATGAGAGCAGCAAGTGACGTGACGTGCGTTTAAGCTTGTTTCGTTTCTTGTTCACCTTTCTGAACACTGTCACTTTATGACGTTGCGAATGTAGTATAGCGTCTATATTTACTTTAAAAAATTACAACAGTGTCTTTGTGCTGCTGAAATTGCATAATGCGTAAAAAACAACAACTCCATACATAAAGGGGGAAATTAACATACAAAATGGGATTTAGAGAAAATTAGGAACACGTACACCAACGATTAACCGAACCATGGCATGAATGAAATAGACCTAAAAAAAAAAAAAAAAAACCCAACCCACAAAGACTACCGTGAATGAAAAACATGTCCCTAAAAGCTTTTGCTATGAGGACGTAAAACTCAACTATTTTCAACCCAACCCATATCAATCAGTCGATTTCTTTGTCAGGCATACAAATCATAACTGGAATAGTGGTGGGACAACAACTACAAAAATAAATAATAAATAAACAAACATTAAAAACCCAACCCTGAGCAGAGAGATTCATAAGCACGATTTAGCTCTGTCTAAAATCATTCCTTGAAAGAAAAACTGCAATGAGGCCAAGAATCCTGCTCAGCGATTTGGCGTCGTAAGCAGTACCATTCGTTCTGTGGGTTACGGGCTTTTATTCCTGGCTTTTGTGTTGGTTACTTGTGTTTGTCTGGTCTGTTAAAGACCAAAGAGGTCGAAACGCGTTGCTTCAGCATTGCTATGCCCTTCTGGTCTCTCTGTTCGGCGGTCAGCTGACCCAGCTTTTATCAACGGTCCACTGAAGACAGGTCAAGCTCCTCTCCCGTCCTGTCGTCAAATTCTGAACCTGTTCAATACAATATGGATTGGAATTTCTACTGAACTATGAACATAAAATAGGATATCAAATAAACAAAATCAATATAAGGATTTTTTGTTGAAGAGTCAAATGTAAAAAAAAAAAACGATTTTTGTCAGACAGG